>JAWQFJ010026537.1:0-39930 GCA_034096865.1 Theodoxus fluviatilis | reverse complement strand
ACCACCACACACACACACCCACACACACACACGAACAGCACTCTGTCAAATTAAAGCTGCTCGCTTTCTCAATAGTTTCCACCGTATCCCAGCTGTAACTTCAATGAGAACGAACCTGCAAAAGGTACTGGCGACTTTGGATTATTTTTTAAATAATCCCCCTGTCCTCTTCTGATAAGTAATGAGCGACCTTAAAAACAAGAAAAAACCGAAAAAAGAAACAATGACTATACATAGACGTTGTACACGAATCTTGACAGAAGCAGTTGATACAAGCAAGTGACGCGATAAAAAAAACATAAAAGACAAAACTAATGCACATAACCAATACACAATCACTCCCACTTTAACTTATATGGTCGTGAAAGTAATCATATTCCTGGCTGCCATGAAATAGAAGTTCAAGTTGATGGACGTGCGGGCCTCTTATAGCTAGGCGGGCAACAGTTCTTTTATCTGAGAAGAGCTAGAGATGAGCACTAGCTCGGTAGTGTGCATGGCTATACGAACTTGCTCGGATGATTACTGAACATTTATTCTTCACATTCATGAACCAAATGTGGGCTGGGGGAAATGAATATGATAAAGAACACCAATGAATGTTATAACATGATAAAAGTATAGGTATGAAAGTAATAAGTAACCGCCACTGTAATTGTCTGATGGGAATTAAGAGGAAAATAGACGTGAAAAAATACATTCACCATGATTATGGCTCCCAAATTTCTACCAACCTGCGTTTTCTCTGGTAATTAGTCATCCTTGACATAAGGTAACATTATCTGATTGCATTTGGTTGCACAATATGGCCTTGTAGTGCTGTGAACTGTGACAGGAAGGACTATGAATGGTGTGAACTATGTCTGTGCCAACAAGGATGAACATGTGAGAGTGTGTGTGTGTGTGGTGGGTGGGGTGGGGGTGGGTGGGGGTGGTGGTGCATGCGTTATGCGTTGATGATCGTGTGTATGTGCTGTGTGAGTGTGGTTGTTGATGTGCATGCCTGTCTCTTGTTGGTCTTTCCTGTGATTGTGTTGTGATGCAGGATGAAGAACATGATGGGGGTGGGGGGGGGCTTGTACATGTGTTATGGTTGAAGATCGGGTATGTGTGATTGCGTGACGATGATTGTTTGATGTGCATGCTTGTGTCTTTTGTTCCTTCTGTGATTACTTGTTGCGATGTAAAATGGTTCTCTATTAAATTGAATTGCCTATGATGTAGCGCTAAATGTGTCCTATCTTATTGTGTCTTTCTGTTTACTATAATCATATTATCTGATGCGCGTGTTCAGTATGTATATTTTACTTGAAGTAACATGGTGTTATTACATTTGTTAGAGTAATAAATTATGATACAATTGCATGCTATCTTATTTTATGGCCTATGATTAGTGTGTGGACTCCATAACTTGAGCGCTGTGATTGAGTTAATTAATGTTGAACTTCTTGTACGTTTCTGTTTTTGTATGTATGTATTATGATCGAGGGGTTTCATGAAGACAGAAAAAGGCCACAGTGGTTCTTGTGTCAAGTGCAGGATAAGTCAATTTAAACATTCCATTTAACAAGGAAGATCAAGAAGATTTATAACAAGATAACAAGAGAAACATGGCTGAGGAGATGACAGCAGATGACAGCATACAGTGATACACAGCACTCCAGTCACCCACACAACTACATTAGTCAATAGCCGTACAAAGTCAACCATTATTTGACAGATTGTATCCCTCACATTCTCCTGACATGACAGTTTCAGAGACAAAATGAACCACTGAGTCATCCATCACCTTGCAACTTGTTTTAACTATTACCTTGCCAGACATTTTCTAGAAATCATGGCCTTTAGGCTTTACTTTTTGGGGTCCCACTACAATTTCCTTCAAAAGGATATGCTGTGCATTACTCATTCCCGTGAAACAAAGGGGACAACGATACAGATGTTGAAGTTCATCATCATTTGATTAGCAGTCAAGGGAGGAGTGTGTCAGGACAGAACTGAAGAGATCATGGATTTAAACCCATGTCAGGTCAGTTTAGTACCAAGTTATCAGTATTCTCACAGAGCTTTGATCTTTTTGAATCATTAATAATTAGGGGAAAAATAAGTTCTGGTAAGGGTAACCCAACTAACCCTCTTTTTTTCTGCCAACCCTAAACTTGTTTTTCCATCTTGGGGGAACCCCCCCCTCCCCCCCCCCCCCCCCCCCCCAACAGACAGTAAGAAAAAACAAACTGTGTGCCACCCCATCTTCTCTGCCCTATGAGCACTCATAGAATCTTGCATTACATTACACACACCCCCACCCGAATATGCACTCTAACTTCAGAACATTTCATCCTCTCAATTTCCCCATGTCTGCATCATAGCCTCCTTTTCATAACGTATGTGAACACTTTTACCACAGCAAAAGATTTAGGTATCCGCTTTATGAATTAGGCTATAAAAACTTAAAAAGTGCGGATTGCAGTTATGGTAACTTGACTGATCCTATTTTTTATATCCTCTCTGCCAACCCCAAACCTTTTCTTTTATTATGCAAAAAGAGGAGAAAAAAAAGAAAGAAAGAAACTTAAGGTGTACAACAAACAGCATGCTGTCCCATCTTCTCTGCCCTATGAGCACTGTTTAAGTAGGAGAGCATTTTCAGCAAAGGAGAAATTTTGATTTTTAATTTTACATTCAAATTAATTTGCTGTTTACATATTTCTAAACACACACACACACACACACACACACACACACACACACACACACACACACACACACACACACACACACACACACACACACACACACATTCTCTCACACACAAATGTGCAGTCTCAATCTCACCTAAAAACAACAACAACAAAAGTTCAGACCTACCTACTGATTTTCCTCTTCTTTTTTTTAACCCTGTTTCTGTAACCACAACTATATTGTTGTTGTTTTACCTATCACTGGCATCAATCATCAGTATTCATCACACTCAGCCCAGAAAAATCCACCACAAATCTGATATATTTAAAACCCACAGGATGTTCAGGCTGAAAAGAGTGTGTGGGGGTGGGGGGTGGGGGAGAGAAAGACAGAGATCATAAACATATATCAAAATCCATAAATCTATCATTATTCTAGAGCACATACCCTCGTGGAACCTCACCACAACCCTGACAGTGTGACACACTTGCATCCATATGTGCCTCATGTGACCAACCACATGACCTTATTGATTGGACACAAAACATGAACGTTGACATTCAAATGATGTACGAGTACACAAACTGTTGACACATACACATGCATTAACAGCAGCTGACTCAGATATGATCACCATCCCAGATTGGAGACATTAACATGCTAGAAGCTTCCCATCACTAACAGCGCAGATAATACAAACTACAGAGAGCAAGTAAACAGGACCCAAATGCCCTTTACTAAAGACTGATTACTGCTAAGGGACAGTAAGAAAAATTCTCACCAAATTGAACTCTGGACTTTGCCAACCAGATGAACAGATGATGATGATGAATGGAGTTTTACAGTCTATCAGTCTTTGTATGCTATGAAAGGCAACTGATCAGGTGGATCACTAGAAATGGTTCAGAGTAAGGCCAAGTCAAGTCTCAATTTCCCTATTCATTCGCCTCTTTCTTATTGCATATGGAGATGCAGTGGGTTTATTCTTAATTTTATCCCCAAACCACAGGGGTATTGCCAGACCATTCTTTTTTATTTCTAGTCCACTAGAGACTTCTCCTGCTGGTGAAACAGTCTCTAGCACAGTTGAAATTACGTGATGGAAGGATTTCATTTGAAAAATTCAAATGAAGGTCACATGAGAGGCTTGTGGGATAGCTGATCTGCTCCCTGACATAGGTCATTAAAGTAGTTCTGAGACTATTTCGCACAAAACTCATGACTTACTTTTGTTGAGGCAATAAACAAGCATTTATTTGATAAAATAACATGTTTGTGTTGAAATGGAAACAAGTTTTGACATTTGAATGATTTCTGTAAAAAGTGGAGCAAAAAAAAGTATCAGAATGAACTATTTTTGGTGCAATGCTGTAATGTGAAGGGTCAAGTCAATTACACATGTGTATTCATTGCAAACTGTGCCAAAGTCACTACTGACTCTGGTTCACAGAATGTTGCCAGACAGCCAACACTGCTAGTGTTACAAAGAATCCATGCATAATTCTCCAGATGATTCCTCATAACTTGGTGTTTAAAATAAATCAAAACCAATCTAACAGAAATGTGTCATTTTGTCAGGACTAGAGTATGGAAATGACAATGCTACTCATGAAATTAGAGGTCAGATTAAATTTAAATACAAACCACACTTTCTTACAATTTTCAGTAAAATATTTTTCAAAAACTGTAAATTGTTTATTCCTTAAGTGCTCACAGGGCAGGGAAGATGGGACAGCATGTGGTTCAGTGTTTACGGTATTATTTTTTTTACATTATCAAAACAGGTTTAGGGTTGGCAGAAAAATATTGGCAGGGGGGTTACCAAAACAACTAATTTTTATGTGTGGCCTAAAGACAGCAATGTACTGTTTTCCCATGAACACACTGGAAGTCCTTCATTCTTTGTTTTTAAAAAAAAGAGCAGTTCATATAAATTCAACCGCAAGTCGGCATTCAAAGCATATGAATTGGGTTGCATCAAATCATCCGTCAACATTTACATAATGAATCTGGCTAACTACCATTGAGAGATTTATGTCTCATACTTGAACAGCGAGGAAAAAAAATTCATACAAGTGCAAAAAAACAAAAGAACAACAACAAAAACCAAGAGAATGGATGGATGGATAGTGTTTTACGGCCTATCAGATTTTGTAGGCTATGTAAGGCCATTAAGCACAAAAATCACCAGAACAGTTTATAGAAAACGCAGATCAAGTAATGGTGTCCCCATGTATTCACCTCATAAGAATCTCTTAGGGAGGCACGATGGGTCAATTCTTACCCCGGGCCAAACCCACAGGGGGAAACTCCAGGGAAATAAATCATGAAAGTTTTATATTACCAGGATCTAGGATGGCCTAAATATGTAACAAAACAACAATAAAAGCAAACTGATTCTTTAAATTAATAGTTTATCACACACAATTTTTATGGTGACTCATAATAACCCAATATTCTTCTTTTTCTTCTCTTTCCTCTTCTTCTCAACAGTGAAATAAGTGGTTATATAATATATGTCACATGAGAATGACAACAGGCTGAGAGTTCAAAACTAGTCAGAAGCAAAAACAGGACGTTAGAAAACATAGCAACATAATTGTGCGAGTGAAAGAGTTGCGCACAAAGAAAAAAGAAAATTGTAAACAAAACCAGCACCACCCACTATCGATCATACAATGATACAGCACACGTTTTTTGAAGCGATGTGTTGTGTCTAAAGTAAACGTACACAACAATCGCTATTATTAAAAAGAAAAGACTAACCTATAGATACACTAGCAATACTGGTTGTATAACTATTTAAGTAGTACGCGATGAGATGTCATGGCTACTATGAAACCTGTTAGCTCCAACAAGCAACATCATCGAACACAAACGTGAAACGACCACCCGAAGTCAAGCAAGACGATAGAGTTTACTTCCCCTCGATCACAAATCAGACAGCAGGGGAGCCTACGTATATATATGTTAACTACTGGCAATATAAAAGACAATAGTAACTTCCTAAAGCGCTTTCATATATGCTTGCCCACGCACACTTCTCTTATTCTTAATGCTGTGGTATGTGTTAACTGCAAAAGAGAAAATGCAGTCGCACAAACTCATAACAAAACAAATCATGATCATCTGTTGTGATTAAACGACAGGCAGCCACGCGAAAAAAACACGACAGGAATATCAAATGAAGAGAGAACTGGATCTACAGAAGTAAAATGTTGTCAAAACAAACAAAAAGAACATACCTTTCGCGTTTTAAAATCTGAATATTCTGTTGGTAAGCGTAACCTTTGCTCTAGACCATCCTTCACATCGTTAGCTATGGCGGAGCTGCAGTAAATTTGATCATGTGACCAATGCGTAAGTCGTTGACCCAGTTACCTCCCCTGACCGTGTCGTCAAAGATCCGTGTCGTCCTGTTGCACGCAGTGTGATCAAAGATGTGATAGAAGAAACAATGAGCACATAAGAGGAAGGGACGCACTTTACTTCTGTATAATTGGTGCTGGACGAAGTGCCTCAAAATGCAAACGTTCGGTGCATTGCATTTTCAGGATGAATATATGGCTGATACCGTATAGAACAGAAAACAATTTCCAGTAATTGATTTCGGGATTGTCTCGTCCTTGGATGGGTAGGGGTGGCCAAAGCACGTGCTGACATTTGCTTAGTGTTGCTTGGCTATTTCTGTTCACCTTTCCAAGACGTTGGGATCTTTCGTAGAATTAAACATGAAAATGCTTTCGGTATAGTGCATGACCACAGCTGAAAAATTATGTACTTTCTATATCTCGATTAGTGTAATTTGCTAGTTGGTATATTCGGTTCCCATAAATTCTTGCATGGTCCCAATTGGCGTGTACCTCAATCCAGAGAATGAGAGATTATACTAGACTATACTCTATATAATCTATGCTCAATCCAAGATTGTCCGAGGCCAGCAAGAATTCGTGGTTATGGGTGTTCGAGTCATCCTTTGGGTGGAAGGATTACAATAATTAGGCATATTCATATAATTAATGCATGGTGTCATGTGAATTCAGACGTTCAGTTTATTAAGTCTTATGCATCCTATCATCACCTTCGTCGTCGTCGTCATCATCATCATCATCGTCGTCGTCGTCATCGTCGTCACTACCACCACCACTACCATCCACCCCACACCCAATACTACCATCAACATAAGATCATCATGGAACAATGATAACAATTACATATAATCGACTACGACGACATATTCAACGAAAATCATCGTCGTCGTCGTCGTTGCGCGATCATCGTCTACATCATTTCGATCTTCTTCGTCGTCGTCGCGATCGTGGTCGTCGAACTGTCGTCGCCGCCGCCGATAACATCACCATGGCCTCAAAAAGAGGGAGGAGGGAGAGAGGGAGGAGGGAGGGAGGGAGAGAGGGAGGGTGATGGTGGTGGTGGAGATTGCACGGGTAGCTAGCCTACACTTTTTAGCTTCACATAAATTTAGAGAATTTACCCCTTCAAGGTATTCTGCTCTATAGTAGGAATTCCCAATATTGCCACATATCGATCAGCAGCGTGTGGTTCTTGCCGAGCTGTGACCGTCGAACCCTGGGCTTTCGCATTTCAATCTGAGAGATTGACAATATACGTACATTCCGCCATTTCGGTGTTTGGTTGGTTGACTTTTCAGCTTCGCTTCTGTCTGACTTATGTTTGGAATTACCCCTTCCTGTTTGGCTTTTGTGATTTACCCGTGCATCGAGTGACAACCAATCCGCGTGACTACAGCACGTTGAGCACGTGCAGTCGGTCCAAAGCGCGAGTTCAACTCAATGATTACATACGTATGAGGCGGGCCTGCGTCCGGTCTATCGCTTGCCAGTGCGATTTCCTGATGACTGCAGCTTCTTGCAGGCTGCATCATGTCGACGTCAGCTGAGCAGCGTGTGCGCGTTTCGAATAAATCAAAGCCTGATTCTTCATCCCTTGCTAACGGCAAGAAACCGAGCACGACCTCTCCAACCAAAAATGCTTCAAGCACCAAAACCACGACCAAACCGAGAGAGCGACAGCAAGGTCGTTCGGGGTACTTCCGAAAGAAGTCAGCAGCCCCATTGACGAAGAACGGTTCCGTAGCCTTGCCAGATGGAGTTCAAGTCGCGTACACCTCGGGCAAGACCCTTGAAGAAATTTCCTCAAGGCTGAAGATTCCTCCAATAGTGTTGACCGTTGACCCTCCCAATCAGCCTGCTACAAACGGCCACGGAAAATGCGACGGTGGCGGTGACGCAGATCGCAAAAAGTCGGCGGACCAACAAAATTCCAAGTTGCATGTGCAAAATGGAGTTTCATCTGACAAAAAAGGTTTCTCTGGATCTGCCGCCAGTAAGTCACGCACAGGTGGCGGTGACGCACCTAAGGGCCCAATTGGAACGACGTCGAACGGTGCTTCGACTGGCGATTTTTTTACCCACGGAGAAAAATCATCGTCTCAACGATCCAACAATGATTCGACCCCTGTTGCTTCCACTGAGGTTTCCGTAAGCACTACTCCTGTAAGCAGCATCTCGGCCCGACCACCTGGGACAGTCTACGTCATTCTCTCCGTGCCTCCAGGGGTGGATGCGGAAGCGCTGCTGCATGGTGCTGATAACGGTGGAGGCGATGGTGTGAGTATAGATAACGTACGTAGGCATCTCAACCCTCTGTGCTCAACCTCCTTTGCCATTATTCTCCCTGCTTCTTTACATCTAGCGTCTCCTAGCTGCGGATTGGGGGTGAGAATAGGCCTACCGAAACTCCCTGATAAGCGATTTGTAAGAGCTGAATGACTATATAGGGCTTTCATAACTTGATTTGACAAGCTCAAAGGCTTTTCATAGCCTATGGCTTTACATGTAGCCTACAAAGTTTCATCCATTCATCACTGATATCTAAAGTCTCCTACCAATTTACTTGTCGATAGTCTCCCCCGGCCCCTTTCCCTCCTTCCATCGACCCCGCCTGCCAGCCAGTCTGTTCCCCCTGTGGGTTCGGGGTAAGATTGACCCCCGCGTCTCCCTACGCGTATTCGTAAAAAGCGAATAGCTATAGCCGGGACATCGTGACTTGATTTGGCGTTTGGTCTGAACTGTTCTAGTGATTTTTGTGCTTAATATGGCCTTACATAACCTACTTATGCTGATAGGCCGTAAAATACCGTCCGTCCGTCTGTCCTAGCTCTGTCCGTGGCTCGCCTCCTTCCCCCCACCCCCCAGCCTGCTCTCTCTCTCTCTGTCTCCAGTCTCTGCTCTCTCGTCTCCTCGGGGTCCCTCTCACTCCCTCTCTCCTCCTTCGCTCTCTCTCCTCTCCTCACACACACACACGACACGCGCGCAGCGCGCGCGACGCGCACATACCACTGTCTCTCCCTCTCTCATCGCCTAGCTCCTCTCTCCTCTCTCTCCTTCTCTCCGTCCCTCCTCCCCCCTCACTCCCCTCCCTCCCGTCACCGCCACCTCTCCCCCCCCCCCGCTCCTTCCCTCCCTCCCTCCCCCCCCCCCCCCCCCCCTCCCTCTCTTTATGTTTTTTTTTAGTTTTGCCCGTTATCTTTTTTGCCATCCCGATTCTTCCTGTCCCGATCTCTCCATTCTCTACTTGTTCCCCACCGTCAAACCCATTTATTTTCTTGTCGAGCCCCCTGTGGGGTTGGGGTCAGAATTTTACCCACTGCGTCTCCATTACGTATGGCCTAAGAGGGCGAATATACAGTTACAATGGGACATCGATGACTTTTGATAATGCGATTACCTCTTTTCTTGTGATTTTCGTGTTTAATAGACCTTATTCACGCGGCGGCCATGTTAGTTTTAAAACGAGGCCCCGTACGCTAACGCGGCGACCGCGCTACCTTCACAGTATTGCTGGAGCGGCAATTTGACAAATGTTCCGGACTTTTCTCAAGGTGATGTGGAAAGATGGTCGAACGAAGGCAGAACAATAGCAAGAAGACAAAGTGACAAAGGCTATGAGAAGTGGATTGAAGGGTTTATCGACTACGATGCCATCAAAGGTTGGTACACAGTGACAAGTTCTTTCGCTTAGATTAGAACTGAGTGTTCGAGTGGTTTTTTTTTCTTGGTGTCGCTTTCAAATCTGTTCACAGTACTAGGCTGGCTGGTTTACTTAGATGTGATTTTTTTAATGCGTGCTAACTGATATTAGGTTTAGAGCTTGAATTTTCGATGATATTACACAAGTTCTTTTTCGCTTACAACTCGAGTGTTCGAACCAATGAAAACCACGGAAAGAGACGGCCGTTTTGTTCCTTGCCTCTCATTGGCCAGCTTGTCATGAGGTCAGCCCGTGATCACGCGCTGACCTCATGACAAGCTGGCCAATGACAGGCAAGGAACGAAACGGCCGTCTCTTTCCGTGGTTTTCATTGGTTCGAACACTCGAGTTGTAAGCGAAAAAGAACTTGTGTAATATCATCGAAAATTCAAGCTCTAAACCTAATATCAGTTAGCACGCATTAAAAAAATCACATCTAAGTAAACCAGCCAGCCTAGTACTGTGAACAGATTTGAAAGCGACACCAAGAAAAAAAAAACTCGAACACTCAGTTCTAATCTAAGCGAAAGAACTTGTCACTGTGTACCAACCTTTGATGGCATCGTAGTCGATAAACCCTTCAATCCACTTCTCATAGCCTTTGTCACTTTGTCTTCTTGCTATTGTTCTGCCTTCGTTCGACCATCTTTCCACATCACCTTGAGAAAAGTCCGGAACATTTGTCAAATTGCCGCTCCAGCAATACTGTGAAGGTAGCGCGGTCGCCGCGTTAGCGTACGGGGCCTCGTTTTAAAACCAAAATGGCGGGTCGCGTGAATAAGGTCTATGGCCTTACAACCTTATTCACGCGACCCGCCATTTTGGTTTTAAAACGAGGCCCCGTACGCTAACGCGGCGACCGCGCTACCTTCACAGTATTGCTGGAGCGGCAATTTGACAAATGTTCCGGACTTTTCTCAAGGTGATGTGGAAAGATGGTCGAACGAAGGCAGAACAATAGCAAGAAGACAAAGTGACAAAGGCTATGAGAAGTGGATTGAAGGGTTTATCGACTACGATGCCATCAAAGGTTGGTACACAGTGACAAGTTCTTTCGCTTAGATTAGAACTGAGTGTTCGAGTTTGTTTTTTTTCTTGGTGTCGCTTTCAAATCTGTTCACAGTACTAGGCTGGCTGGTTTACTTAGATGTGATTTTTTTTTAATGCGTGCTAACTGATATTAGGTAATTTGGAGCTTGAATTTTCGATGATATTACACAAGTTCTTTTTCGCTTACAACTCGAGTGTTCGAACCAATGAAAACCACGGAAAGAGACGGCCGTTTCGTTCCTTGCCTGTCATTGGCCAGCTTGTCATGAGGTCAGCCCGTGTGTCACGCGCGTGACCACGGGCTGACCTCATGACAAGCTGGCCAATGACAGGCAAGGAACGAAACGGCCGTCTCTTTCCGTGGTTTTCATTGGTTCGAACACTCGAGTTGTAAGCGGAAAAAGAACTTGTGTAATACAGTAGTCGCCGCTTATAAAAAACGCGGTTATTAAAAACAGCCGTTTATTAAATACAGTTGGTCCGGTCCGGATTTACATCGTTACTGATGGACATGTTCAACACGCAATCGGTTAATAAAAACACCGCTTATTAAAAACACTTTTCTCGGTCCCAATGTGTTTTTAATAAGCGGCGACTACTGTATCATCGAAAATTCAAGCTCCAAACCTAATATCAGTTAGCACGCATAAAAAATTCACATCTAAGTAAACCAGCCAGCCGTACTGTGAACAAATTTGAAAGCGACACCAAGAAAAACAAAAAACAAACTCGAACACTCAGTTCTAATCTAAGCGAAAGAACTTGTCACTGTGTTCCAACCTTTGATGGCATCGTAGTCGATAAACCCTTCAATCCACTTCTCATAGCCTTTGTCACTTTGTCTTCTTGCTATTGTTCTGCCTTCGTTCGACCATCTTTCCACATCACCTTGAGAAAAGTCCGGAACATTTGTCAAATTGCCGCTCCAGCAATACTGTGAAGGTAGCGCGGTCGCCGCGTTAGCGTACGGGGCCTCGTTTTAAAACTAACATGGCCGCCGCGTGAATAAGGTCTATTAAACACGAAAATCACAAGAAAAGAGTAATCGCATTATCAAAGTCACGATGTCCCAATTAATGTATATTCGCCTCTTAGGCCTACGTAAGGAGACGCAGTGGGTAAATTCTGACCCCAACCCACAGGGGGCTCGAAAGAAAATAAATGGGTTTGACGGTGGGGACAATATAGAATGGAGAGATCGGGACGGAAGAATCGGGAGGCAAAAAGATAAAGGGCAAAAATATAAAGAGAAGGAGGGGGGGGGGGGGGGGAGGGGGGAGGGAGGGGGGGAGAGGGGGGGAGGGAGGGAGGGGAGGAGGGGAGGAGGGAGGAGAGAAGAGAGAGAGAGAGAGAGAGAGAGAGAGAGAGAGAGACAGTGGATGTGCGCGCGCGCGCGCGCGCGCGTGTGTGTGTGTGTGTGTGAGAGAGAGAGAGAGAGAGAGAGAGAGAGAGAGAGAGAGAGAGAGAGAGAGAGAGAGAGAGAGAGAGAGGCGGGGGGTGGGGGGAGGAGGAGAGACACGGACAGAGCTAGACAGACGGACGGACGGTATTTTACGGCCTATCAGCATAAGTAGGTTATGTAAGGCCATATTAAGCACAAAAATCACTAGAACAGTTCAGACCAAACGCAAATCAAGTCACGATGTCCCGGCCTATAGCTATTCGCTTTTTACGAATCGCGTAGGGAGACGCGGTGGGTCAATTCTTACCCCGAACCCACAGGGGGAACAGACAGGCAGGCGGGGTGCGGGGTCGATGGAAGGAGGGAAAGGGGCCGGGGGAGAATATCGACAAGTAAATTGGTAGGAGACTTTAGATATCAGTGATGAATGGATGAAACTTTGTAGGCTACATGTAAAGCCATAGGCTATGAAAAGCCTTTGAGCTTGTCAAATCAAGTTATGAAAGCCCTATATAGTCATTCAGCTCTTACAAATCGCTTATCAGGGAGTTTCGGTAGGCCTATTCTCACCCCCAATCCGCAGCTAGGAGACGCTAGATGTAAAGAAGCAGGGAGAATAATGGCAAAGGAGGTTGAGCACAGAGGGTTGAGATGCCTACGTACGTTATCTATACTCACACCATCGCCTCCACCGTTATCAGCACCATGCAGCAGCGCTTCCGCATCCACCCCTGGAGGCACGGAGAGAATGACGTAGACTGTCCCAGGTGGTCGGGCCGAGATGCTGCTTACAGGAGTAGTGCTTACGGAAACCTCAGTGGAAGCAACAGGGGTCGAATCATTGTTGGATCGTTGAGACGATGATTTTTCTCCGTGGGTAAAAAAATCGCCAGTCGAAGCACCGTTCGACGTCGTTCCAATTGGGCCCTTAGGTGCGTCACCGCCACCTGTGCGTGACTTACTGGCGGCAGATCCAGAGAAACCTTTTTTGTCAGATGAAACTCCATTTTGCACATGCAACTTGGAATTTTGTTGGTCCGCCGACTTTTTGCGATCTGCGTCACCGCCACCGTCGCATTTTCCGTGGCCGTTTGTAGCAGGCTGATTGGGAGGGTCAACGGTCAACACTATTGGAGGAATCTTCAGCCTTGAGGAAATTTCTTCAAGGGTCTTGCCCGAGGTGTACGCGACTTGAACTCCATCTGGCAAGGCTACGGAACCGTTCTTCGTCAATGGGGCTGCTGACTTCTTTCGGAAGTACCCCGAACGACCTTGCTGTCGCTCTCTCGGTTTGGTCGTGGTTTTGGTGCTTGAAGCATTTTTGGTTGGAGAGGTCGTGCTCGGTTTCTTGCCGTTAGCAAGGGATGAAGAATCAGGCTTTGATTTATTCGAAACGCGCACACGCTGCTCAGCTGACGTCGACATGATGCAGCCTGCAAGAAGCTGCAGTCATCAGGAAATCGCACTGGCAAGCGATAGACCGGACGCAGGCCCGCCTCATACGTATGTAATCATTGAGTTGAACTCGCGCTTTGGACCGACTGCACGTGCTCAACGTGCTGTAGTCACGCGGATTGGTTGTCACTCGATGCACGGGTAAATCACAAAAGCCAAACAGGAAGGGGTAATTCCAAACATAAGTCAGACAGAAGCGAAGCTGAAAAGTCAACCAACCAAACACCGAAATGGCGGAATGTACGTATATTGTCAATCTCTCAGATTGAAATGCGAAAGCCCAGGGTTCGACGGTCACAGCTCGGCAAGAACCACACGCTGCTGATCGATATGTGGCAATATTGGGAATTCCTGCTATAGAGCAGAATACCTTGAAGGGGTAAATTCTCTAAATTTATGTGAAGCTAAAAAGTGTAGGCTACCCGTGCAATCTCCACCACCACCATCACCCTCCCTCTCTCCCTCCCTCCCTCCTCCCTCTCTCCCTCCTCCCTCTTTTTGAGGCCATGGTGATGTTATCGGCGGCGGCGACGACAGTTCGACGACCACGATCGCGACGACGACGAAGAAGAAATGATGTAGACGATGATCGCGCAACGACGACGACGATGATGATTTTCGTTGAATATGTCGTCGTAGTCGATTATATGTAATTGTTATCATTGTTCCATGATGATCTTATGTTGATGGTAGTATTGGGTGTGGGGTGGATGGTAGTGGTGGTGGTAGTGACGACGATGACGACGACGACGATGATGATGATGATGACGACGACGACGAAGGTGATGATAGGATGCATAAGACTTAATAAACTGAACGTCTGAATTCACATGACACCATGCATTAATTATATGAATATGCCTAATTATTGTAATCCTTCCACCCAAAGGATGACTCGAACACCCATAACCACGAATTCTTGCTGGCCTCGGACAATCTTGGATTGAGCATAGATTATATAGAGTATAGTCTAGTATAATCTCTCATTCTCAGGATTGAGGTACACGCCAATTGGGACCATGCAAGAATTTATGGGAACCGAATATACCGAATTACACTAATCGAGATATAGAAAGTACATAATTTTTCAGCTGTGGTCATGCACTATACCGAAAGCATTTTCATGTTTAATTCTACGAAAGATCCCAACGTCTTGGAAAGGTGAACAGAAATAGCCAAGCAACACTAAGCAAATGTCAGCACGTGCTTTGGCCACCCCTACCCATCCAAGGACGAGACAATCCCGAAATCAATTACTGGAAATTGTTTTCTGTTCTATACGGTATCAGCCATATATTCATCCTGAAAATGCAATGCACCGAACGTTTGCATTTTGAGGCACTTCGTCCAGCACCAATTATACAGAAGTAAAGTGCGTCCCTTCCTCTTATGTGCTCATTGTTTCTTCTATCACATCTTTGATCACACTGCGTGCAACAGGACGACACGGATCTTTGACGACACGGTCAGGGGAGGTAACTGGGTCAACGACTTACGCATTGGTCACATGATCAAATTTACTGCAGCTCCGCCATAGCTAACGATGTGAAGGATGGTCTAGAGCAAAGGTTACGCTTACCAACAGAATATTCAGATTTTAAAACGCGAAAGGTATGTTCTTTTTGTTTGTTTTGACAACATTTTACTTCTGTAGATCCAGTTCTCTCTTCATTTGATATTCCTGTCGTGTTTTTTTCGCGTGGCTGCCTGTCGTTTAATCACAACAGATGATCATGATTTGTTTTGTTATGAGTTTGTGCGACTGCATTTTCTCTTTTGCAGTTAACACATACCACAGCATTAAGAATAAGAGAAGTGTGCGTGGGCAAGCATATATGAAAGCGCTTTAGGAAGTTACTATTGTCTTTTATATTGCCAGTAGTTAACATATATATACGTAGGCTCCCCTGCTGTCTGATTTGTGATCGAGGGGAAGTAAACTCTATCGTCTTGCTTGACTTCGGGTGGTCGTTTCACGTTTGTGTTCGATGATGTTGCTTGTTGGAGCTAACAGGTTTCATAGTAGCCATGACATCTCATCGCGTACTACTTAAATAGTTATACAACCAGTATTGCTAGTGTATCTATAGGTTAGTCTTTTCTTTTTAATAATAGCGATTGTTGTGTACGTTTACTTTAGACACAACACATCGCTTCAAAAAACGTGTGCTGTATCATTGTATGATCGATAGTGGGTGGTGCTGGTTTTGTTTACAATTTTCTTTTTTCTTTGTGCGCAACTCTTTCACTCGCACAATTATGTTGCTATGTTTTCTAACGTCCTGTTTTTGCTTCTGACTAGTTTTGAACTCTCAGCCTGTTGTCATTCTCATGTGACATATATTATATAACCACTTATTTCACTGTTGAGAAGAAGAGGAAAGAGAAGAAAAAGAAGAATATTGGGTTATTATGAGTCACCATAAAAATTGTGTGTGATAAACTATTAATTTAAAGAATCAGTTTGCTTTTATTGTTGTTTTGTTACATATTTAGGCCATCCTAGATCCTGGTAATATAAAACTTTCATGATTTATTTCCCTGGAGTTTCCCCCTGTGGGTTTGGCCCGGGGTAAGAATTGACCCATCGTGCCTCCCTAAGAGATTCTTATGAGGTGAATACATGGGGACACCATTACTTGATCTGCGTTTTCTATAAACTGTTCTGGTGATTTTTGTGCTTAATGGCCTTACATAGCCTACAAAATCTGATAGGCCGTAAAACACTATCCATCCATCCATTCTCTTGGTTTTTGTTGTTGTTCTTTTGTTTTTTTGCACTTGTATGAATTTTTTTTCCTCGCTGTTCAAGTATGAGACATAAATCTCTCAATGGTAGTTAGCCAGATTCATTATGTAAATGTTGACGGATGATTTGATGCAACCCAATTCATATGCTTTGAATGCCGACTTGCGGTTGAATTTATATGAACTGCTCTTTTTTTTAAAAACAAAGAATGAAGGACTTCCAGTGTGTTCATGGGAAAACAGTACATTGCTGTCTTTAGGCCACACATAAAAATTAGTTGTTTTGGTAACCCCCCTGCCAATATTTTTCTGCCAACCCTAAACCTGTTTTGATAATGTAAAAAAAATAATACCGTAAACACTGAACCACATGCTGTCCCATCTTCCCTGCCCTGTGAGCACTTAAGGAATAAACAATTTACAGTTTTTGAAAAATATTTTACTGAAAATTGTAAGAAAGTGTGGTTTGTATTTAAATTTAATCTGACCTCTAATTTCATGAGTAGCATTGTCATTTCCATACTCTAGTCCTGACAAAATGACACATTTCTGTTAGATTGGTTTTGATTTATTTTAAACACCAAGTTATGAGGAATCATCTGGAGAATTATGCATGGATTCTTTGTAACACTAGCAGTGTTGGCTGTCTGGCAACATTCTGTGAACCAGAGTCAGTAGTGACTTTGGCACAGTTTGCAATGAATACACATGTGTAATTGACTTGACCCTTCACATTACAGCATTGCACCAAAAATAGTTCATTCTGATACTTTTTTTTGCTCCACTTTTTACAGAAATCATTCAAATGTCAAAACTTGTTTCCATTTCAACACAAACATGTTATTTTATCAAATAAATGCTTGTTTATTGCCTCAACAAAAGTAAGTCATGAGTTTTGTGCGAAATAGTCTCAGAACTACTTTAATGACCTATGTCAGGGAGCAGATCAGCTATCCCACAAGCCTCTCATGTGACCTTCATTTGAATTTTTCAAATGAAATCCTTCCATCACGTAATTTCAACTGTGCTAGAGACTGTTTCACCAGCAGGAGAAGTCTCTAGTGGACTAGAAATAAAAAAGAATGGTCTGGCAATACCCCTGTGGTTTGGGGATAAAATTAAGAATAAACCCACTGCATCTCCATATGCAATAAGAAAGAGGCGAATGAATAGGGAAATTGAGACTTGACTTGGCCTTACTCTGAACCATTTCTAGTGATCCACCTGATCAGTTGCCTTTCATAGCATACAAAGACTGATAGACTGTAAAACTCCATTCATCATCATCATCTGTTCATCTGGTTGGCAAAGTCCAGAGTTCAATTTGGTGAGAATTTTTCTTACTGTCCCTTAGCAGTAATCAGTCTTTAGTAAAGGGCATTTGGGTCCTGTTTACTTGCTCTCTGTAGTTTGTATTATCTGCGCTGTTAGTGATGGGAAGCTTCTAGCATGTTAATGTCTCCAATCTGGGATGGTGATCATATCTGAGTCAGCTGCTGTTAATGCATGTGTATGTGTCAACAGTTTGTGTACTCGTACATCATTTGAATGTCAACGTTCATGTTTTGTGTCCAATCAATAAGGTCATGTGGTTGGTCACATGAGGCACATATGGATGCAAGTGTGTCACACTGTCAGGGTTGTGGTGAGGTTCCACGAGGGTATGTGCTCTAGAATAATGATAGATTTATGGATTTTGATATATGTTTATGATCTCTGTCTTTCTCTCCCCCACCCCCCACCCCCACACACTCTTTTCAGCCTGAACATCCTGTGGGTTTTAAATATATCAGATTTGTGGTGGATTTTTCTGGGCTGAGTGTGATGAATACTGATGATTGATGCCAGTGATAGGTAAAACAACAACAATATAGTTGTGGTTACAGAAACAGGGTTAAAAAAAAGAAGAGGAAAATCAGTAGGTAGGTCTGAACTTTTGTTGTTGTTGTTTTTAGGTGAGATTGAGACTGCACATTTGTGTGTGAGAGAATGTGTGTGTGTGTGTGTGTGTGTGTGTGTGTGTGTGTGTGTGTGTGTGTGTGTGTGTGTGTGTGTGTGTGTGTGTGTGTGTGTGTGTGTTTAGAAATATGTAAACAGCAAATTAATTTGAATGTAAAATTAAAAATCAAAATTTCTCCTTTGCTGAAAATGCTCTCCTACTTAAACAGTGCTCATAGGGCAGAGAAGATGGGACAGCATGCTGTTTGTTGTACACCTTAAGTTTCTTTCTTTCTTTTTTTTCTCCTCTTTTTGCATAATAAAAGAAAAGGTTTGGGGTTGGCAGAGAGGATATAAAAAATAGGATCAGTCAAGTTACCATAACTGCAATCCGCACTTTTTAAGTTTTTATAGCCTAATTCATAAAGCGGATACCTAAATCTTTTGCTGTGGTAAAAGTGTTCACATACGTTATGAAAAGGAGGCTATGATGCAGACATGGGGAAATTGAGAGGATGAAATGTTCTGAAGTTACAGTGCATATTCGGTGTGGGGGTTGTGTGTAATGTAATGCAAGATTCTATGAGTGCTCATAGGGCAGAGAAGATGGGGGTGGCACACAGTTTGTTTTTTCTTACTGTCTGTTGGGGGGGGGGGGGGGGGGGGGGAGGGGGGGGGGTTCCCCCAAGATGGTAAAAAAAACAAGTTTAGGGTTGGCAGAAAAAAAGAGGGTTAGTTGGGTTACCCTTACCAGAACTTATTTTTCCCCTAATTATTAATGATTCAAAAAGATCAAAGCTCTGTGAGAATACTGATAACTTGGTACTAAACTGACCTGACATGGGTTTAAATCCATGATCTCTTCAGTTCTGTCCTGACACACTCCTCCCTTGACTGCTAATCAAATGATGATGAACTTCAACATCTGTATCGTTGTCCCCTTTGTTTCACGGGAATGAGTAATGCACAGCATATCCTTTTGAAGGAAATTGTAGTGGGACCCCAAAAAGTAAAGCCTAAAGGCCATGATTTCTAGAAAATGTCTGGCAAGGTAATAGTTAAAACAAGTTGCAAGGTGATGGATGACTCAGTGGTTCATTTTGTCTCTGAAACTGTCATGTCAGGAGAATGTGAGGGATACAATCTGTCAAATAATGGTTGACTTTGTACGGCTATTGACTAATGTAGTTGTGTGGGTGACTGGAGTGCTGTGTATCACTGTATGCTGTCATCTGCTGTCATCTCCTCAGCCATGTTTCTCTTGTTATCTTGTTATAAATCTTCTTGATCTTCCTTGTTAAATGGAATGTTTAAATTGACTTATCCTGCACTTGACACAAGAACCACTGTGGCCTTTTTCTGTCTTCATGAAACCCCTCCATGTGTTGGTTCATCATGTTATTGTCACATAATCTGGGATATATTTGCCTCTGGGAAACATTTTTGCGACCTTTAGTTGTTGTGGAAACATCTCTCTTCTCCTCCTCCTCCCCCCCCCCCCCCCCCCCCCCCCATCCCCCCATTTCTCAACATGTGCCATCAGAATGGGTGAATTGAACCAGCATGATAATGTGCTTGCACAGCCTGAATTTTGCTTGTTTGAATTGACTTTCTGTGGAAAATGGAGACTTATTAATGATGAGTGCACCTGAGCTTACAAAAGATACAGGATACAAGATATTTTATTGTCCTCATTGTTACAAGGAAATTTGTTTTGTCGGTGGCAAAAACATAATACATACATACAAAAACAGAAACGTACAAGAAGTTCAACATTAATTAACTCAATCACATCGCTCAAGTTATGGAGTCCACACACTAAGCATAGGCCATAAAATAAGATAGCATGCAATTGTATCATATTTTATTACTCTAACAAATGTAATAACACCATGTTACTTCAAGTAAATATACATACTGAACATGCGCACCAGATATATAGTAAACAGAAAGACGCAATAAGATAGGACACATTTAGCGCTACATCATAGGCAATTGAATTTAATAGAGAGCCATTTTACATCGCAACAAGTAATCACAGAAGGAACAAAAGACACAAGCATGCACATCAAACAATCATTGTCAACCAATCACACATACCCGATCTTCAACCATAACACATGTACAAGGCCCCCCCATCATGATCATGTTCTTCATCCTGCATCACAACACAATCACAGGAAAGACCAACAAGAGACAGGCATGCACATCAACAACAACACTCACACAGCACACATACACGATCATCAACGCATAAAGCATGCACACCCCCCCCCCCCCCCCCCCCCCCAACACACACACACACTCTCACATGTTCATCCTTGTTGGCACAGACATAGTTCACACCATTCATAGTCCTTCCTGTCACAGTTCACAGCACTACAAGTCCATATTGTGCAACAAATGAAATCAGATAATGTACCTTATGCAAGGATGACTATTACCAGAGAAAACTCATTTGTTAGAAATTGACATATCATGGTGAATGTATTTTTCACGTCTATTTTCCTCTTAATTCCCATCAGACAATAAGTGGCTTTACATACTAACCACTTAATGATAACATCAGGGCTTCATACATCATGGTTCATGAAAAGAATAAATGTCAGTAATCATCCAGACAAGTTCTTAGCCATGAAACTACCTAGCTAGTTATCTCTCTAGCTCTTCTCAGATAACTGTTGCTAGCTATAGATGCCCCAGTCATCAACTTGAACTTCTATTTCATGGAATCCAGGAATATGATACTTTCCACAATAGTAAAGTGGGAGGAGCTAATGCTAGTTTTTATTTCCGTCACTGCTGACAACTGCTCTGTCAAGATTGGAAAGTCTAGATAGAAGCCTTTTGTTTTTAAGGCTCTCATTACTATCAGAAAGGACAGGATTATTAAAAAAAATAATCCAAAGTCGCAGACCTTTTGAAGTCGTTCTCATTGAAGTTACAGCTGGATAAGTGACTATTGAGAAGAGAAGCATTTAATTGACGAGTGTGTGTGTGTGTGTGTGTGTGTGTGTGTGTGGGTGGGGGTGGGGTGGGGGTGGGGTGTAACTGTTCGTTACTGAATGGTAATGTTTTGAGAGAAAATGCAAGTATTGCATGAATGAGTGAAATATTTAAGTGTTTTCTACATGTTTCAGAGAGAGAGAGACAAGATGCCGGACCACAGTATTCCCAGCCATGTGACAGGGCTGTACCTGTTTGCTGTGGTCAACCTGCTCATCATGCTCAATGTCAGCTTGGTGGAGGGAGAGGTGCAGATTGTAAGTGTAGTCCCATACCCTTGATCTTGATGCTTGTCTGCATGTCAGCTCTGTTTTGTTGGATTTTGTTGGGTTTTGTGTGGTTTTTTGTCATTGTGCAGACCTGTAGTGCCTATGGTTTTTGTACATAGTTGAACTTGCTGCGAGTTCCCATCCACTACCCCCTCCCCATCTTCATATTTGACTTTTGCTCTTTTGTTCTTCTTTTCTTGCTGTTTCTTTCCTTCATATCCGTACCAGTCTTCTGTCCTTCATTGGCTCTCTTTCCACACATCCACCCACCCTTCCTTTCCCTTTCTTCCCACCCTGCCCGTGCCTCTAGATGTTGTTGTCATTGTTCCTCTTCTTCCTTTTCCTCGTCCTCCTCCCTTTGCCTCCTCCTCCTCCCATTGCCTCCTCTTCCTACCTCCTTCTTCTTCTCCCTCCTCCTTGAAACACACACACACACACACACACACACACACACACACACACACACACACACACACACACACACACACACCTCCTCCCCATCCTCTCTCCTCTTCCTCATCCTCCCATTGCTCATCCTTCTTTTGCTTTGCTGCCTTTCCTCTCTCTATCTCCTCCTCATGCATTTCCTACTCTTCCTCCTGCTTTTCCTCCTCCTGCTTTTCCTCCTCCTGCTTTTCCTCCTTCTCCTCCTTCTCCTCCTCCTACTTTTCCTCTTTTTGTCCCCCCCTCCCAACTCTTCCTTCCTCTGCCTTAATCCCCCACTTCCCCATCATTCCCATCCCACCCCCTACCTCCCTTGGAGACATTTATTAGAGAGTGTCTGCCTATTGTCTTCTTTTTTTAAATTTCAGATTGAGACAAGCACCAACACAACCATTGAGAAGTTTGAGGACCTTGAAGCAAGCTTTGGTGATGATCTTTCAGACACCATCATCATGGTGAGTGGCCAGTTTATTTTTGACTCACATGCGAAGCAAAAGTGAGTCTATGTACTCACCCGTGTCGTTCGTCCGGGCGTCCGGGCGTCCGTGAAAAACTTTAACGTTGGATTTTTCTCGGAGACTATTAAGTCTATCAACACCCAATTTGGCATGATGGTGTATGATGACAAGGCGTCAAAAAACATACACAGTGACTTGACCTTGCTTCAAGGTCAAGGTCACAGGAAGTCTTTAAAGTTGGATTGTATACATATTTTGAAGTGACCTTGACCCTGAACTATGGCAGATAACTCTTCCAAACTTCATAACATTGTAGTACACATGTTATACTTTCATACTAGGACACCCGTGTCGTCCGTCCGGGCGTCCTGTAATCCGTAAAAAACTTTAACATTGGATTTTTCTCAGAGACTATTAAGTCTATCAACACCCAATTTGGCATGATGGTGTAGGATGACAAGGCGTCAAAAAACATACATAGTGACTTGACCTTGCTTCAAGGTCAAGGTCACAGGAACTCTTTAACGTTGGATTGTATACATATTTTGAAGTGACCTTGCCCCTGAACTATGGAAGATAACTCTTCCAAACTTCATAAGATTGTAGTACACATGTTATACTTTCATCATGAGACACATTTGGTCACATATCATCGAGGTCAAGGTCACTTTGACCCTTATGAAATGTGACCAAAATGGGGTAGTGAACCACTAAAAGTGACCATATCTCATGGTAGAAAGTGCCAATAAGCACCATTGTGCTTCCTATGTCTTGAATGAACAGCTTTGTGTTGCATGACCTTGGATGACCTTGACCTTGGGTCAAGGTCACATGTATTTTGGTAGGAAAAATGTGTAAAGCATTTCTTTGTGTACGGTGTCATTGCTAGGATTAGTTGTTTGACCTTGACCTTGAAGGTCAAGGTCATGTAAAGGTCAAGTAAAGGTCAAGGTCAAGCATGTGAGTCGTATGGGCTTTGCCCTTCTTGTTTTAGGTGTGCAGTAATGGAGGAATTAAAGTTTGTATTGATTGCCATGTTCACAAATATCCAAATAAACATTCATTGTTTGACAAGTTTACCAATAATCAAAATCGTGTTGTATTAATTGACAAGTTCACAAATAATCAAGGGATGTTTTGGGTTGTGTAAGTCATCCCAGAGAGTTTTCCAGTGCAAGAGTGCTAATCATTGTAAAGGCATCCCTTTACTGACAACCCTGTGGTAGAATTAGGGTCGGTTATGGACACCCTTATTAAAACTTTTATGCTAAAATTTGCCAAAAACTATTTTATTATGTAATCTGTGGGTATAACTGATTTATGCATGTATTTTTTGCCTCTAAGTTACACTTAGCAGGGTAATTTCATGACAGGATTCTGAAGCCAAATGGGGATTTACAAACTTTTGTTTACCCTTTGACCCTTTGGCTTTGGATCTTGGAATTTCATGTGATTATATGCAGAGCTTCATGGTTAGGTTTTGTCATCCAGCACATGTTTCTGTCTGTAAACTATTCCATAGATAAGTTAGTAAACTCGCTAGAGCCTGTTACACTCTAAAGTATCAATGATGCCACAGTTTTCTGAGTGCCACCAGGAGCTTATCCTTCATAGTCAATGATCTTGTTTGTCCACTGAATCGACTTTGTGTATTGCAGGGTCAGCTGGTGTATGTGACGCCTCGAAATGCTTGTGAGAGCATTGGGCCTCCTCCTCGGACCAACTTGACCAACGTCAAGTGGATAGCGCTGATCGCCCGAGGGGCCTGTGACTTCTCTCAGAAGGTGAGGCTATTCCTCTTTTTCCTCTCCCCATGAGAACCTCGCACAAAAATATCCTAACTAATACCCTACACTGTGCATCTTTTGTGATTAAATTTGCTGCTGGTTATTCATAAACTGATAAAGTGATATATAAAGGATTAGATAAGACAGCAAGATTTCTAAATTGGCAGTTTCCTCTAAAGTTTCTTTGTAATTATGAAAGTGAAGCAGCCTCTTATGATGTGTTAATGTTGTTTTTCATTCACCCTTGCATATGTGATGTTTCTCCTTGTTTGAAACTAACTGTAGACAATACTTGCACTATGATCCAGAGATTTATTGAATAAAAGATGAAGATGCAAATGAATTTTATTTTCCAACCTTCATGTATTCTAAAGATTTAAAAGTTTTTAATTTTAATATTTTTTTCCCTTTTGCTAATGCATCTTTTTCTCCTGTGTTAATTGGTATAAACTGTTGCACTCTCCTCCTTTATCTTGCTTTTCTTGCGGCTTGATCTCCTCATGCTGTCCCTCCCTTGTTTCACTGGTTTTTCCCTACACCCCGTTCTGTTAGCTCCATGGTCCTTGCTCTTTCCCAACCTTGCATTTCTCTGTCCCATCATTTCCTCGCTGTCTAACCTCATCTATCCTTCTACTACTGTACCCTCTGTCCCGTCATTTCCTCGCTGTCTAACCTCATCTGTCCTTCTACTACTGTACCCTCTGTCCCATCATTTCCTTGCTGTCTAACCTCATCTGTCCTTCTACTACTGTACCCTCTGTCCCATTGCAACTCAGCTCTCTTGCTGCTACTTGGCTGCATGTGTCATGTCTGTCCTGCCTGACTCACCTGGTGAGTCTCACCTTGTTCTCACTGTGTCTCTGTCCTTTATGAAACTTTCCTTTACCCCACCAGGTAAGGTAAGCTGTCCCAGTGCCACTCAGTTCATTTAATCAAATCTGTCATGTTGGCCTTTCCATCTCCTCTGTCCTGTGTCTTGTCCGCTCTCCCTTTTGACCTTCCTCTGCTGTCTGTCCCACCCAGTTTCACGTTGTTCCTTGCCCGTCCCGCTGCACTCACTTTGTCCCACAGCCCACCCGCTGTCTCCTCCCTGCACTCACTTTGTCCCACAGCCCACCCGCTGTCTCCTCCCTGATCCAAATAATCTCCAGCCAGACCCACACCGTTTGTCCCACCTTCAATCGTCCCACAGCTCACTCACTTTCTCCTCCCTGATCCAAATAAACTCCAGCCAGACCCACGCCGTTTGTCCCACCTTTAATCGTCCCACAGCTCACTCGCTTTCTCCTCCCTGATCCAAATAATCTCCAGCCAGACCCACGCTGTTTGTCCCACCTTCAATCACATCCCCACCAAACTCCTCACCATAAGTTGTTGAACCATGCACAATTAGATCATGTGTATTTCCCCCCACACATCCCCATTTTTCTTTTTATACTAATGTTTTATTTAGATTTATAGATTTGGATAGAATCTTCTGATATTTTTTTCCTGTACTTTTGATACTTAAATGTTGAAGGAGAAATTTACCAATGAATAAATATGCAAAACAATGGTGACACCGTGTCCTTTGAATCGCAGATATATACAGTACTCATTATTTGACTTGATTGTATGCAGTTTCATTGACTTCGAAAGCAAAAGTAGATGTGAATTAAAATTCTGTGCAAGCATGCTCATGATTGAATTTTGGAATAATATATTCAGTTTTTATTCAGTTATCAAAACAAGTGATGAAATATGTGACTTGTCCTCACAATTTGAGGTGCTTGGATACTTGGTTCAAATTAAGTTACCACTTACAATGCACCCAAGGAGTTCACTGCAGCAATTTTGATATTTAACATGATTCAGAAAGTTTAAATATTCCTATGTATGTTTTGAGAGTTTCAGAATTTAAATCCACCTCAAAATTAATATTTTCAATGTCATACTGCAATTTCTGTGGGGGAAAAACTTTGATCGTGTAACACCCCACCTCATCATCACATTGCTTCAGTCATATTCGCGAACAGATTGGTCAAGTATTTGATATGGTTAGAAGCTTCGGGCCCTCATCTTAACATATTGCTCATTTTCATTGGTCTTGAGATTGATGTAGCTTGATTTTATTTGCTTGGCAAATGTAGCTCAAATTTGAAAAGTCATTTTCTTGAAAAGCTCATTGTCGGTAGGTGTGTGTATTCAGTTTGTTATAACTCGGCAACCACTGCACAAATCATTATAGCTTTGGCATCACTTTGAGGGGCATTTAGTGTAACAATGACAGAAATCTGAAACTCACCAAAGATGTCAGAGGGTCTCATTTTGGGAGGACTGGTCACATTAGTATAGTATTGCCACTGACTTTGACCCTTAATCAGGAGCCTCTTATCAGATGTTCATTGCTGCACACCTTTTTAGAATTTGCATTGTACTGAAATGTATGTGCAAAAACCAAATATCAAACAAAGAAATGCCAATGAAATGTACGTTTCTGATGAGAGCCTCATTTCTAAGTACCTTTCAGTAGCAGAGGAGTTTGATATGTCTGATTGATTGATCCTCACAATAAAATGAAAACAAGAGGTATTATATGAGGAATCTCGGGACGAGGGGAAACGATGGATCTTATTCTGTTGCAGGTGTATAGGGCTCAAGAGTCTGGTTACGTATTAGCCATTGTGCACAATAACAAGGATGATGAAGGCTTGATTCGTATGGAAGGCGACGTCTGTAAGTGCATCCCTTACCCTTGTAGTCATCACCAACACCCCGTCTCCCCATTCAACTCTCTCCCTTTTCTTGCTTGATGCTCATTGGTTGCTCTTTACTGTGAATGCTGACTGAATCAGATGGTGCTCTTACAGCAGTCTAGGCAAATTA
The DNA here is from genome assembly GCA_034096865.1 of Theodoxus fluviatilis. Classification (NCBI taxonomy): domain Eukaryota; kingdom Metazoa; phylum Mollusca; class Gastropoda; order Cycloneritida; family Neritidae; genus Theodoxus; species Theodoxus fluviatilis. The sequence continues at coordinate 12,755 of JAWQFJ010026537.1, read as the reverse complement.
ATGCCCTCCAGGCAGAAGTCCAATTTCCACAATATATTTTGTGGTAAAGACATGGTTTGGGCTTCTTTTCCTGAAAGGCACTGACTTGTCACTCTGATTGGGCAAAAAATGAGAGAGAGAAAAATCAATTTGAATGTTTGCACTCTGCTTTCTGTCGGCATTCACAGTTTTGTGCTGATGTGGTGTGGAAAATTCAAGATATTGATGAATTAGGCTAGCATACTGAATATTCTCACTTTGCTTTCCAGGTTTTTAATGCTCAAAACGCTAGCTATGACCTGGCTATCATTCATAATTACTTGGGCCGAGAGGATTTGTTACCAATGCCCTGGGGCAGATGTAAGTTCTCTCTTGTCAAAGTTGTGTTGTGTGCTGTGAATGTGACCCTTCCTTGTAAATTAAAGGATTGCTTTGGGGGTGGGGTGGGTGGGTATTTCAGTATCTTCAGCCCATAGAAAATCTCCCAGTGGGAAGTCATACATGCATTGTGCAGTTCCAGTGGATGAAGGTTGTTGCTTCCCCACAGAACAAATGAACTGAATTGCATTCAAAGTTTGTTGGGAGATAATGGGGGAGAGTGAGCACTGCAGGCAGGAAGGACCGCAGATCCCATCAGCATGATGAAGGTTGTAAGCAGATATGAGGTGAAAGACATAGTTTAAGATGCAGTTAAATGGAAATACCTTGTCTGATATGTTGGTCTTTGTTTTTTGAGGTTTTTGTTTGTTTATTTGTTTGTTGGGTTTTTTGTGTGTTTTTTTTGGTAGGGGGGGACCTTCACTATCATGTATGTGATGCAGAAATTACAGTATTTCTTCTTGTGTAGATTTGATGCGTCATCAAAATCACTTGCATTGCCTTAAGCCCTTGTCTCTTGAATCTGAATTTGTGCCAATGTCTTTCTCTCATCTTTATGTATCAGACCAGTTTGGATGGGTACTGTTTTTACCCTCTGTGTGTGTGTGTGTGTGTGTGTGTGTGTGTGTGTGTGTGTGTGTGTGTGTGTGTGTGTGTGTGTATGTGTGTGTGTGTGTGTTTTCATGACTGCACAAGTCAATATCTGTCTTCCTGTTTTGTTTTGTTTAGACTACATATCCTGTCTGTCCAGCTGTTTGTCCATTTTGCCTTCCTCTCTGCTTGTCTTGAATTTATGTGTTGGTTGCCATTGTTCCTATTTATGTCTTGCAATCTCTCAGTCTATCTTTCTTGTTCTTTCTATTTTTCCTTTTTCTTTCATTGTCTTTCCTTCTTTTTTCTTTCTTTCTTTTTTCTTTCTTTCTTTCTGTCAGTCTTGCCATCTCTGTTTTCTTTCTTTTTTTCTTTCTTTCTTTCTTTCTTTCTTTCTTTCTTTCTTTCTTTCTTTCTTTCTTTCTTTCTTTCTTTCTTTCTTTTGGTTTCTTTCTTTTTTTCCTTCTTTCTTTCTTATTCTTGACCAGTGTTTTGCTCTTGTTCCTATCTCTGAGTTGCTTTTTCTCCTTTTGGTCTTCCATTTTGAATGCCTTATATGATGGCTGCTGCTCTCTCTCTCTCTCTCTCTCTCTCTCTCTCTCTCTCTCTCTCTCTCTCTCTCTCTCTCTCTCTCTCTCTCTCTGTGTCTGTGAGCCTCTGTTTGTTGCTGTCTTTCCTTCTCTCTGTCCTCTTTTTTGTTTGTCTCTTGTTGTGTGTTAACCACTTTTCTTCCTGTGTCTGCATAGTGAGGAATGTGTGTGCACTGTTATCTGGGTATACTGTATGTGTACGAGTGTGTTTGTGAATGCCTTTGTGTGTGTATGTGTGCACATGCATAAGGTAGTGTGTACCTGTGCAAGCAAGAATAACTATACATGTGATGCTTGCAAACATAGAGATTGTAGTAATACTTCCTTCTATGCCCTTCTCCAAACAGATGCTGATAAAGTGAAGATCCCCTCTGTGTTTGTGACCTGGACAGCTGGACAAGAGCTGGCCAAGCATGATTACAGGGACAAGTGAGTGTCTGTTCCTTGCTCTGTGCCACAGCTGGTCCTTTGGCTGTCCAATGTAGTAAAACATACACAGACACACAATCTCTCTCTCTCTCTCTCTCTCTCTCTCTCTCTCTCTCTCTCTCTCTCTCTCTCTCTCTCTCTCTCTCTCTCTCTCTCTCTCTCTTTCTCACTCTCTCACTCTTCCCTGAGTGAACTTGTCACATGCATTCTTGGAGACTAAAATTAGCAACAAATGTTGATGAATTAAATAAGACCAGTAAAGTTGTGGCTTTAAAGATGTTGCTTATTAATTCATTACATACGCTACCATGTGGTTGGGATGACGTTTTAATTGTTTTCCCAATTTTTAAACTGCATTTTGTCATTATCTTGCACTCCAGCCAAAAAGTACTTATAATCGTTTAAATGGTACATAGCATGAATATATATCCAAAATTTGAGTTTGTATAATTTTTTTAACTTGCAAAGACAATGCATACAGAGGTATTTTTTGCAATTTTATTTGTGCAAATGCAATGATTTAAAGGTGATGTAAATCATTGCTGAGTTGTTTGAAATGTTGGATAAGACTGCATTATGTTTAAGAGAACGTTTCTTGTTTACCTGTTATAGGGACATGCGGATCAGAGTGGACAACTTGATGCCAGATTTTGACTACCGAGAGTATCTCTGGCCTTTCGCCATTGTGGTGGCTACATGCTTCTGCCTCATGGTAGCCTTCATGGTAAGTGCTGGTACATGTAGAAAGTTTGAATTGCCAAGCTCCAGTCATTTTTTTCTAGACATGATTGGCCTTTTAATGAAGAGTTACAGTAGACTTTAGTTTCCCTGTAGCATGATCATTACTAGTGTCTGACAGTCTCATTTTTCTGTTTTCATTGACCAAATCAATTCAGTTTATGCAGTGTTATGCTAAGCTAATTATTGCAGAAAAAGATTCAATAGTAGGTATCATGTCCAATTATTGTATCTCATGTGCAGGAGAGTTAATCTGAGAGCTGTGGGTCATATGCTGTGATTCATTGCATTCATTCCCTAAGACAAATGATGCCATCCCTTTGTGGGTTGGGAGTAAGCATAGACCCACTGCATCTCCCTAATGCATTCATAAAAGGTGAATAACTGGGGAAATGGAGACTAGGCTTGCATTCACTCTAGCCAACTCAACTGATTTTGTATTCAGGCCTGTTACAGACTAGAAAGGCTGATGGGGCATAAAACATTCATTCATTCATTCATTCATTCATTCATTCATTCATTCATTCATTCATTCATTCATTCATTTATTCATTCATTCATTCATTCAATCATTTGCCAACAGTGTCTGAAGCTGTGGCGTGATCGGAGGAGGACGATGAGGTCACGTCTCCCCACCAAGCTGCTGAAGAAGATCCCCACCCGCAAATTTCGCAAAGGTGGGGCTGGCTCCTGATCAATGGGAGATGTTCAGTAGAGGCACTTTGTCAGTGGAGGCATTACCTCAGAGAGGTGTTTGTCATTTTCACTGCATGCTTAGTGACCTCGCAGCTGGTTTGGGTAGGTCACTCTTTTCTTTGTACAGTTTGCTTTGCAAGCCCTGCAAAAATGGAAGGTATAGTTTCATGCAGAGTTTTGGTGTGCAAGGTTTGGCGGTATACGTCCAAAAGAAGGGGGTGTGAAAGAACAATTATGGAACACTGACTTTCAGATTGCACTTCTACTGTCACAGCCTTCTATATGTAGTGTTGCTATGTGTGGGTGTGTGCGCCCACGTGCATGTGTTCGTGTATGTTTGTATGTATGTGTGTGTGTGCGCCCATATGCGTGTGTGTGTGTGTGTGTATGAATGATTCCCATATGGTATTTTTGTAATGAGGTCACAAATAAATGTCCTTTGCTTTCTGAGTGAAGAAAGTGAGGCAATTCCATTCACTAAAGATAGCTGCTCTTTTCAATTGTATATTTGATAAGGAGCAGACACAGAACAAGGAGAAAGTAATGTTGTGAGCTTAGAATGTACAGCTCCTGTGTTTCATCTCATTTGTTCAGATAATTATACAAAGGCTGATTAATTCACATGAGAACAAAGTCACTGTAGTCAAGAAAAAAAGTTAATGTCTGTATTTCTTTTCTGGCTTGTAGATTATATTTGGAAGGTTGATGAACTTGGTTCATGCCATGTGATTAAGATGCGTGCTGAATTTCATCTGCAGCATTTGAAACCATGGCAGACATGTCATGAATACCCCTAAAATGAGCCTTCTGTCAGGTGTATCAGCATTGGTGCATGTTATCTCTTTAGAACTGAGTTATTGAGAGAGAAATGAAGAGTATTCCCCATGTTTTTTGTTCCCTTTCAGGCGACCACTATGATGTCTGTGCTATCTGCCTGGATGAGTATGAGGAAGGTGATACCCTGCGCGTCCTCCCTTGCTTGCATGGTGAGTGTCCTTGATACTAAACAAGAGCTTGGGAGAAGCTGGAAGAAAGAGCCCTGAAAATGTTTTGGGTTACGCTTCACTCTCAGGTTCTTTGAATGCCTGTAAATTGTTGGCCTTATGATGATGGTTGGCCAGTTGCAGAGGCTGTATCTTTATGGATGTGGCATGCTGTCAGTGTCTGAGAGCTGGCTTTCTTTGGTGATGTACAAAATGATGAACCCAAGAAGTGTTGTAGGGCTGAAAATTAGACCTTATGTCTCCTTCAGCAGTGGCTCTGGGCAAACCATTGTGAGTTGTTTCTGCTGTGAACTGTGAAAGGTTCTTCCTGGTATGGTGCTTAGTGGAACAAGGATATTTTGGGGGCCAGAGTAAATGCTGGATGGAAAATTAGACAGAAAATGTTGCCCTTTAACACTTCTAAAGATGACATTAGAGAAGCCCCAAATTTCATGCTGCTTGGGAATGCTGTTGGTTGAACTCCTGAGAAGCCAAAAGCTCCAAAGCCATTGCTCCTGCTTTGGAAAGGGGGTCTTTTTGCCAGACATCAGAATCTGTGTACTTATAAGGATTCTTGTTGGTCAGCCCATTATTTACTCTTCTAATGCAAAATTTTCCTTCATGACGTGTGGAAGGGAAACAAAGTCTCTGATGGAAATACTGGCTATGATGTAGGGAACAGAAACTGTTGGGGTTTCCTGTTGTCTCAATGCTTTCCTACCAGAATATTATTTACCCCCATTCAGTCAGGCAAAAGAGCTTGGCTAGGGTTGCTATGAAAAGCCTAGGAGTTTTACCTTCCTGGAGTTGGGTTGAGAGAAATTCTACTGCTCTCTGTCCTTCATGTCGTGTGACTGAAGTGAGTTTACTTGATAAGTCATGGGCAAAGTAATTCTTGCTACCTGAATATTAAAAGAAAAACAACTGAAAGTTATGTTTGTTAATCATTTGCATGCAAGCAATTCTGCAGGGTTGATAGAGCAATGCAGCTGCCTGAGTGTTCTTCAGTGGCCAGACAGAGTGTCAAGTTCTTGCTGCTGCCGCCCTGTTCATGGGTCACTCTGTGTTCCCACAGCCTACCACTGCAAGTGCATCGACCCCTGGCTGACCAAGAACAAGAAGACGTGCCCTGTGTGCAAGCGCCGTGTCCACCCAAAGAAGAAGGGCGCTGAGGACAACTCGGACACTGACTCTGATGCTGAGAATGGCAACACCAGTGATGAGCGCACGCCCCTCCTGTCCAGTCCTCATGGACGTGGCCAGCCCTCCACCAGTGGCAACACCTTCCAGCAGTCAGGTGTGTCTCGCCTGTGCTCAGTCAGGTGTGTCTCGCCTGTGCTCAGTCAGGTGTGTCTCGCCTGTGCTCAGTCAGGTGTGTCTCGCCTGTGCTCAGTCAGGTGTGTCTCGCCTGTGCTCAGTCAGGTGTGTCTCGCCTGTGCTCAGTCAGGTGTGTCTCGCCTGTGCTCAGTCAGGTGTGTCTCACCTGTGCTCAGTCAGGTGTGTCTCGCCTGTGCTCAGTCAGGTGTGTCTCGCCTGTGCTCAGTCAGGTGTGTCTCGCCTGTGCTCAGTCAGGTGTGTCTCGCCTGTGCTCAGTCAGGTGTGTCTCGCCTGTGCTCAGTCAGGTGTGTCTCGCCTGTGCTCAGTCAGACCTGTCTGCTGGAGCGTTATAGGGACTGTGTCATAATTCCACTTTTACTCTCATTGGGAGGAGTGTTGTGAACAAAAAGATTATCATCATAATTGTTTTTGTTGTTGTCATTGCCATCATCCTCCCTCCTCCCTCCTCCTTCCTCCCTCCTCCTTCCTCCCTTCTCCTTCCTCCCTCCTCCTCCTCCTCCTCCTCCTCCTCCTCCTCCTCCTCCTCCTCCTCCTCCTCCTCCTCCTCCACCTCGATTTTCCCCCAGTGGGTTGGGGATCAGAAAAGACCCACCGTGTCTCTCTACACGATTTGTAAGAGGCGAATAACTAGGGATATAATGACTTCAATTGTGCTTACTTGGAACTATTCTAGTAATTTTCTTGCTCAGTGGCCTTACATAGCCTACAAAGTCTGATAGGTTGTAAAACTCTACCCATCCATCCATCCATCCATCCCATCCATCCATCTTGATTACATCACCTATCAATAGTCCATACAGGATTTTCACAAAGCTGCTTTTTTCCAGTCTTCAGGGCTGTTTTCTGTGTGTGGCTTCATTCATAGAGCAAGTGGGATACTGCGGCCATTGTAGCTGTAGCATTTGGATTGCAGTATTCATTCATAGAGCAAGTGGGATACTGCGGCCATTGTAGCTGTAGCATTTGGATTGCAGTAGACACTGTGTGTGGCTTCATTCATAGAGCAAGTGGGGATACTGCGGCCATTGTAGCTGTAGCATTTGGATTGCAGTAGACACTGTGTGTGGCTTCATTCATAGAGCAAGTGGGGATACTGCGGCCATTGTAGCTGTAGCATTTGGATTGCAGTAGACACTGTGTGTGGCTTCATTCATAGAGCAAGTGGGGATACTGCGGCCATTGTAGCTGTAGCATTTGGATTGCAGTAGACACTGTGCATGCATGCACTTGATAGCCAGATCAGTCACCACATCCAGAGTCATGAGAGTAGACTGTCACTTGTCAGTAGGCGATGATGTTACTGAAGCTGTTTCCTCATGGAAGTCCTGCTAGGATGCCACAAGATTTTGTGTTGTATTTTGATGCCTTTTTTTTCCTGTCCTCCCTTGCAGGTCTGCCTCCACCACCAGTGCCGAGTGCCTCGTCTACTGAAGTCAGGGTGGAGGAGAGCGATGAGGAAGGTCTTGTGGGAGCCACGGGTAGGGAGCCTGCCCCTGCTGAGAGTGCTGATGAGGAGTATGAAACCGCCCACAGCGGAGAAACCAATTCTGGTTTCCATGATGCCGAGAAGGAAGTGGAGGCTTGCCCACAAACTGAAACCCCTGCCAAAAAAGACAGCAACCAGGTTGTTTGAAGAGATGAGGACTCGTTCTTCTCTCTCTCCTTGGCATCTTGGTCTGTTGAGTGCAATGGTATGCTGGGTCATCATGGAGGATTAAGGTAGTGAAACCACTGTGGCAGATGGAGAAAGTGAGGGTCGTGTTGCAATGAGGATACTCCATGTACAAGAACCCATTTGAAGTTTTTTACTGAAAGCAGATGGCAAGCTGTTTTCTAGAGTGCAGCTGTAGCTCCAGGTAAGAATGGACCTGGAACTGATGATGATGGGTTGAAAACTAATGATACATGTACTGCTCAAGTAATGCAGACTTTGGTAGACTGGTTTCATTGGCTTGCACTCATAGCTTACTGCATGGCAGTGTTTAAAAACAACAACATCTTTTTGTAAGCTTCTCAGAACTTTCTTTGTAATCATGTTTTGCTACTCAATTTTGTTATGAATCACCCTGATCAATGTGTCTTTACACAACATTCCCATTGCATATGCTATACTTAGAAAGGGATCCTTGTACATTTGCATAAGACAGGGAGGATATTTACTCACAGTGCATGCTGCATTTGGTGTGTATACTGTCTGATTGAGTGACTGCAATGTGATCGTGATCTGTAGAGTAATGATGATCTGTAGAGGCTGTTGTTGCAGAAGCCTTTAAAAAATTTGTATTGCTAATGTGATTGGTCGTAATTATCATTGGGCCAGTCACCCTTCTTGGAACTTAAAATGCCTGTATGGCCAGCTGGCTGGTCATGGACAGTTGTCGAAAGCTTGAACTGAGGATTGGCCTTTGCTCCGAGGCTTCATGGCCCAGGAGTCAGAAACTTAAAGTTGTACCTTGTGATAAATTCTACAGCTCATGAATATTTCAGTCACTCTGTCAAATTGATACATAATGGTCATTGGACATATATAGTCAGTCATCTTGACCATCTAACCTACCCCATAGAAGGAATACTAGGATTTTATGGAGGAAAACTTGACTTTTGGATTCAGAAACTGTTATTGATAGATACCAAGTGATACAGACACAATCAAAAATTGCCCAATCCTTCTTGATTGTTTGTTGTTTTTTTCCATGGACAATCCTCATTTTGTCAGAATTATGAGATCACTATGAGAAACTGGAGTGGTGAATCCTCCTGTATTCCATCTGTATTCCACCTTGCTCTACCCCTGGTAATCCGGGTGATATTTTTTTACAACTTCCCCCAGTAGCAAACTTCCGTGAGTAGTGTGTCTCTGTGCTTCTCGTATGGTCACTCTTAGTAGGATTTTGATCATACAGCTGCAGTCTGCCAATGTAAGCAGTAGAGATTGGGCAACTGATGCATGTGTGAACATATTGCATAGACTAATTGCTTCATCATCCAAAGGGCAACTTTGGTTCATGGACAGAATTTTTATAGACAAGCCTGTATAGATGAAAGAAAAGGATTTGCTATTATAAAATGGTTAGCGCTGTCACTAGTACACAGTACAATGAGAAAAATGCTTGAATAGGTCATGTACTGACAATTTATATTTTTTCTTAAAATCAGTACAGTGTAACTGAAAACTATCTTAGTTTCAAAGTGGTTACATCAGATACTGCAGTGAATTGCAACTGTCATTATGAAGCTTGCTGTGTGAATGTAAGAAATGCTTCTATTTAGAGGGACTAGAATGCGATGAATGTGCTTGTTTGTTAATAATTCAGAGCTGCCAAGTGCTACGATTTAGGCGTAGCATGCTACGATTTCGACATGCTTGCTATGATGCTACAATCGTCAGGGAAAAACTACGATTTTTCAAAGCCTCGAACTGAACTTTTGACTGTCACGTAGAAACCACCCCCGCTTCACGCCGGCGGTTCAGCACTCAGCGTCTTGACAGCCCCCCCCCCCCCCCCCCGGCGGTTCAGCGCTGCGCGCCTGCACAAACATCGCCATTTTCCTTCTTGTGCGTGTGTGCTACGCCTATTTCGTAAATGCTACTCCAAAAAGCTCTGGATGCTACTCTTTGGCATGATGGTGGGTTGGCAGCTCTGATGATTTGACTAAGAGTTCACTTCTAAATCTGTTGAGTCATTCACAAATGAATGGCTTGATCATGCACATGTGTATGATGGTAGCTTTCTCAATTATGTAATAGTACTGTGTGGACATGCTTCCCTTCATAGCTTGATATTATGATGTGATACTTGTTTTTGGCTGCTGTAGTCAAGACGGTGAAGGTTTCTGGTGTTTTTCTAATATTGTAATTCATACATGAAGAATTATCATGTTTTGTCATGGACTCACCCCAACCTTCTCATCTTGCCGCTGTCTCTGAATCGGTGAGCTGCCTGGACTGAGCAGCTCTTACAGGTCAGACAATGCTGTTGATGTTAGGTGGCAGTTTCCAGTAGATGATCTTGAAGCAGAAATAGCGTAGTGACTGCTCGTGCAGGTGCCTTCAGTCATAGACCTACCTCTCTCTCGTGTTTGCCACAGGCAGTTGCCCTGTGTTGGATTATGTATTTGTAACATAGGGCATATTTGACACAAGGTCTCTATTTCTGATACTCATTGGTGAAAATTAAAAGAAATCACAAGGATTGTCTTCAGCTGAATTAATATTAATTTAAGCAACTTTTGAAGAAGAATGAATGAGCAAACCCATGCAGAGTATGAGTGTGTGCATGCATGCATGTGTGTGTGTGTGTGTGTGTGTGTGTGTGTGTGTGTGTGTGCGTGTGTGTGTGTGTGCATGTGTGTGTGTGTGTGCGTGTGTGTGTGTGTGCATGTGTGTGTGCGTGTGTGTGTGTGTGTGTGTGTGTGTGCGTGTGTGTGTGTGTGCATGTGTGTGTGTGTGTGTGCGCGTGTGCGTGTGTGTGTGCATGTGTGTGTGTGTGTGTGTGCGTGTGTGTGTGTGTGTGCGTGTGTGTGTGTGTGTGTGTGCATGCATGTGTGCGTGTGTGTGCGTGTGTGTGAGTGTGTGCGTGTGTGTGAGTGTGTGTGTGTGTGTGTGTGTGTGTGTGTGTGTGTGTGTGTGTGTGTGTGTGTGTGTGTGTGTGTGTGTGTGCAAAAGGGTTAATGAAATAATCCAGACAGATTAATGTTGAATATTTGGATGGATGTATTCAGTGGCTCGCTCTGTATTTGTCCTTTTCCGTGTCATATGGTCAGTTTTGTGTTGCTGTTTTGTCTGTTGTCTGGAGTTGGGATTGTGACTGACTTCGCTTGCCCTGCTACTGTCATCAAATCTTGAACCATGAGACTTACAAAGCTTGCTAGTGTTTCATCACACTATCTGGGGAAAATATGAAATTGATTTGTTCTTGTGCTTTTCCACATACTCTTGTTGCATTCGAAACTTTTGAGCACGTAATGTAGTGGTTGCTAGTTTATATTAAACCTATTTATATGCTAACAGAAATTGTGTACAGGATCTATGAATTTAGTAATGGTCAATGCCTATTAATTCACATTCTGTTGTTTTGCTTTTGTTGCCATATGTGCGCATTGTCTCCTTTTTCTGTATGATAACATTTTGTCTTTCATGAACAGTTTTTTTTTCCTCTTGGAATCATGCAGCTTACTCATATTAAAATACCATGCATGATACAATTTTATTGAAGGCAATGTTGTGGCATGTTTTGCCAACATTCCAGGGGTAGGTGGTGTTGCACAACAGGATCGAGTAGACCTCAGTGAGCTACTTGCAAGGTGCCTAGAGAGAAGGCAAAGAAGCAATGTGAAGGTGTTTGAAGTACAGTTCTGATGACGGGAAGAAGATTGCCTATTGAAGGTGCTGGTTGCTTTACAGCAAGTGAGGGGTTAACCTGTTGATTCTGAAATTAGTGACTTGTGATAGTTTTGACAGTCTTTTTTTCTAATATCAGGTGAAGCTCAGTCAATTGATATTGTTGCTTGTGTGCAATGAGAACATTTTCTTGCTGTCCAGGAGTAAATGTTCAAGAATCATTATTATGCTGTTTTTTTAATAGAAAAGGTCTTGTGCTGCTATGTCTCTTGGATGAACAGAGTGCAGAAGTATGTGACCATACTGCTGTGTTTGTTATCTGTATGGTTTAGAAACGTCCTATACTGAAGGTAAGTTTTGAGATCTGCATTTGTTTAGGAATAAATTTTAGTTCTTTTTGGAACTTGATTCTCATTTGGACTAGTAATATTCATTTTAAGTGATTAACACCTGCAAGGAATTGCTGTATTTTAGCTTGCGCACTAAAATACAAGACCATGGGTTAGATTGGAAACTTGCTTGATAGAAGACCATATTGCAGTGTAGATGATATTGCCAAGAGTAAAGTAAGTCCTGGCAAGATGGATCATGCCGCAACTTTCCAAACTTTGAGGACAAAACAGAGTCCCTTTGCTTCATCAGAGATGAAAAATAAAGAACAAGAAAGCATTTTTCTTCGTGTTCACTGTTGTTCTGCAGAAAGAAAGAACATGGTTGGTTCAGAAATAAAGAAAAGCACAAAATGGGTGAAGTGGTGGCTATGAATAGGAAGGAGCATTGGCATCGAACCACTGGAGGCCAGCTTGTGGTGTATAGGTAAATGAGTCTTGAACATCCATTGCTGTAGGGAAAGGAATACATTTAGTCCAGACCAAGGGTTGACATTGGCGGCTGTTGAAAACTCTTTTAACTTATTTTAATATTGTAACTGTTTTGAAATGGTATTTAGTCTGTAATGTTCTTGCTTTGTTGACTCCACGATTGTGCTGTCATTTCTTCTGTTTGGAGTGGTGTTGGATGCAATCATTGTAAACTGAAATGGCTCCATTCTGTGGGAATTCCATTTGAATCTGTTTTAACTGAATGTTCAGATTCAAATGGTTCTTCGTTCGGTCTGAACATTCTGTAAGATTGGCAAAGTAATTGTGTCATGACTTTAAGCAGTCCTAAGGTGTTTCTGAAAGTTTTTATTTATGTACATTTTATGTAAACTTTTTTAAAACATGCCTTAAGAATTGTTTCTAGCTCTTGCAAGGGTAGTTGTAGTAGTACTCCTTAGCATCATTTTACCCTTGGTGACTGAATTCTGGAACTGCTTTCACTCTATAATGTTTTCATGTGCATGTGACTCCCTGACTTCCTTTTCTTCTCAATGCAACAGTTTCATTGGTGTTGTTGTGGCGATGTCTATGAAAGCAGTATCTTCCTGTCAATTATTACTGTGGTTTATTTTTGTACATACTATTGACATGTAAGAACATTTCATCAAGATTTGATCACTTTCCATCTGGCTAGGATGTAAACATGTCATAACTAGTTTCTTTTATTCTTATATATCATATGATATCAATCCAAAAGATAGAACTCTTTTTTTTTCCTTTTTTGATTTTAAATTTTTTAAATTTTGTAATTGATACATATGTTGTAACTTAAAAGATACCAGGCAAAATTGATTGATGGATTTATGGAAGT
>JAWQFJ010026534.1:12500-18871 GCA_034096865.1 Theodoxus fluviatilis | reverse complement strand
AAGTAGTAGTAGTAGTAGTAGTAGTAGTAGTAGTAGTAGTAGTATGAGAGGCTTGGATATAGGCCGTGAAGCCTTTTAAACGCCCCATCGTAATGTGTTGCCTTATATAGGGTCATAGTGTAATTTCTAATTTCGACAACGTCACTCATCATAGCTTCCAAATAATGACTTAAAAGTAGGATCCTTGTCCAGTTGGTTTTTGAAGCTGTTAGTAGTTGGTGCAGTCTTAAGCTGAAACGGAAGGTTATTCCACAGGTGAGCAACACGATTACTGAAACAATACTTCCTTAGGTTAGTATTACTACGTTGGATAAATACCTTTCCGTCTGCATTTCTCGTACTGGTATAGCTCGGTGACTCAAAAAAGTCGCTCCACTCCACGTCTACGAGATTATTATACAATTTATACGTCTCTATTAGGTCACCGCGAATCCTCCTTCCCCTCAGTGAGTGCAGATTTAAATACTCTAAGCGCTCGCTGTAGGACATCTCCCGGCATTCGCTCAGCAACTTGGTAGCCCGGCGCTGGACTCTCTCCACAGCCTCTGACTGTCTTTTTAAATGCGGGTACCATATAATATTACCATATTCAACTCTTGGTCGAACTATAGCCTTGTATAGCTGGATGAAAACGTCCTTGTTTAAATATATAAAGGTTCTTTTGATAACTCCAATCATCTGGTTGGCCTTGTTTATAGAAGCTTGAATATGTGGGTCAAATGTCAATTTAGGGTCAAAAGTGACTCCTAAGTCTCTCTCCTCGTTGCATACACTTAGGTTTAAGTCATCTTTTCCCATTTTCATAGTGTAATTAAAACCTGGATTATTTTTCCCAAGGTGCATTACCTTACACTTTTCTACATTAAAATATAGGTTCCACACATCCGACCACCTCTCCAATCGTTTTAAATCACCCTGCACCCGGCTACAATTTCTTGATTTATCATATATCTTCGTGTCGTCGGCAAAAACTTTGCATGATGACTGTATCCCTTCTGGTAAGTCGTTTATGAAGACTGTAAACAGAACCGGACCCAAAATACTTCCTTGTGGAATTCCGCTTAGTACGTTTGCTATGGATGAGTTTGCATTGCCAACTCTCACCTTCTGGACTCTTCCTGACAGAAAACTCCTTATCCAACTTAAAATTCTACCAGTCACTCCGTAAGCCTGTAACTTACACAGTAATCTTTCGTGGGGAACGGAATCGAAAGCCTTCTGGAAATCAAGATATATGATATCTACTGGATTCCTTTCATCAAGCATCTTAGTAAGTTCTTCCATTACCTGCATTAATTGAGTTATGCACGATCTCCTACTACGGAAACCATGTTGGCACTTAGCATACAGGTTATTGTCGTGAAGATGTGAGTTTAGTGTGTCTCGAATAATCGACTCTAACACTTTACACACAATACAAGTTAAACTAACAGGTCTGTAATTTCCAGGTTCTGACTTGCTGCCTTTTTTATATATAGCAGTAACCTCTGCAGATCTCCAGTCGCTTGGTACAATACCCGTTTCAATAGACATATTAAATAATAGACATAATGGGGTAGCTAGTTCTCTAGATAGTTCCTTCAGTACTCTTGGTGGTATCTTGTCCGGTCCCTGGGCTTTAGAGGTATCGAGATCATTTAGTTTCTTACGTACTGCGTCTGGCGTTATAACAATATCAGTCACAGTAGCACCCTTAGAATACTCTCCCTCAGGCAGAAGAGGTACACTGGTTTTGTCTTCCTCCGTGAAAACGCTAGAGAAAAACGTGTTTAGAGTCTCCGCTTTTTCTTCATCTGATACGGCATACCCACCGTTTCCAGATTTTAAAGCATTTATACTTGTGTTTGACTTTGTCCTTTCCTGCACATATTTCCAGAACTGTTTTTGGATTTGCTCTGCTCCCACTAGCGATGTTTTTTTCAAAGCTTTTTCTTGCCTTCTTGATTAGTTTTTTACACTTATTTCGTTCAAGCTTATAGCTATGATATTCCCTGGCTTGCCTTGATTGTAAATACTTTTTATACAGATTATACTTCTTTTTCACTGACTTTCTCACCTCACTATTCATCCATCTGGGTTTAATATTTCCATGCTTCCCACAACTTTTCTCCGGAATGCATTGTCTCATGCTGTCCACAATCAAGTCGCGGATATAACACCATGAGCTTTCCACATCTAATTCACTTAGGACTGAGAAATCACATTTACTAATCAGTTCCCTCATCTTTCCATAATCACCTTTGTTTAAATCATATTTGTATTTAAGTGTCTTCTCAGTTTTTGTTCTGGGGACATGCAAGTCGAATAGAAGCACATCATGATCACTTTTACCAACAGGGTCTAAGTGCTGGATGTCAGATACTAAGTTGTCCTCATTGACCAGGACCAAGTCATCGACTGTAGATCTCTGCCCTTCTCTATGTCTAGTAGGTTGTACGACTTTTTGGATTAATAAAGCATCGCGTACACATTCGATAAAGACATTATTGACCTCACCATTCCATTCACCCTCCCAATTTACTCTAGGAAAATTAAAGTCTCCAACAATGCATATCTTATCATACTGTAATAGTCTGTCATCTTTTAGTAACTTGTACAAATTTTCTGTATTTTCCAGTGATGAGCTCGGGCTGCGATATACACATCCTATAATCACACTCTCTTCGTTTGCTCCTTTATATGTACACCATAAGCTTTCCTCAAAGCCAGAATTTTGGAATTCTTCCCAGACTTTTGCATTCAATGATTTGTCGAAATATAGGGCTATTCCTCTTTTCGGGTCAACATTCATAAATAGATCATAGTTTGGTATTTCATACTCAGCTATATTTACGCTATACAGTTGGTTTTTTGCCCTTATCTCCGTAAGACCAATTATATTAGGTCTGATATCGGTTAGACGTGAGAGAAGTTCATCTTTTTTGTTCAAAAAGGAGTCCACATTTGTATACAAAAACCTCGAATAGGAACAATCATCAAAAGTATCCCAAGACGATACAGAAGTAGAACCCCCTGACTCAGAATGATATTCAGCATCTGTACAACTATTTACATGAGCTGCGACTTTGTGTCACTGCCTGCCATCCCCATCACCCACTCGGCCTCTCCCCGGTGCAGCAGCCGCTGCCCCCCGGGTGGACGTATCCGCCTCCCGACTCTCCATAGCCAGTCCACCCTCCCCCCTCCCCGGCCTCTCCAACCTAGTCACGATCCTCATCTCTCTGTAATTGATCATCAAATTTTGCTCCCCTCCCCTCTTCCTCTCCTCAATTTCTTGCCTCATCTTCCTAATCCTCTCTCTCTCTTTTGGGGTGCTGTCATTGTTTATGTACACTCTCTTGTCAAAGGGAACCCCCTTATTCAGCATGCCATTGCCCACGTTCCTCATAATTGCTCTCTTTGTTGCCTCAGTTTTTACTGTCATTTTGAGCAACCTAGGTTTTGGGTTAGTCCCTATCTTGAATGCCCCCAGTCTGACTGGTTCATCTATCTCCCCATCGGGCACATCTACAATCTTCTTGACTAGGATCCTCACCCTCTCCCTGTCCTCCTCCCTTCTCCCCTCTGCCGTGCCCTCCTCACTCTCGGGTAGTCCTGAAACTATGATGTTCAATTTCCTCTTCTCCTTTTCTTGCCAATCATCCATGTATTCTTCTACCTTTCTTTCAACTGTTGCTGTGATCTTCCTCTCGATTGCTTCCGCGCTGCATGCCTCCATTCGTTCCTCCTGTTCATCCATTCTTCCCTTTAGGGATGCCATGAAAGTGAGAATACTGTCTAGTTTTGCCTCGATACGGCTAGAGGCCTCACTCTTGTCTTGTTCTCTGCACCTCTTACAGAGCCACACCATGAAGTCTCCCCCTTCTCTCAAACACTTGAACTGTGCCTCACTAAGGTCTGAGCATCTACGGTGACACCACTGCTTGCACCCGTGGCATTCAATTGCCTCTTCATCCTCCTCCGACAACCCATCCTCGCAGTGGATACAAATCCATGGCTGACCACCACCGTGGCCCTTCCCCTTGGATGTAGTGCCCAACTTGTCCTTACTCTTAGCAGTCCCGGTGGAACTTTTACGGCTAGACATGCTTATTTGATGTGTCAGGTGCCTCTTCCTACCCACAATTTTGAAAATGTACAAGTGAAGCAAAAGACACTTACCTCTTAGTCAGCGTTAGCAGGAATGGTGTAGGTGAGACAAACATGTGCCAAAAACAAGTTATTAAACACTAGTAGTACAAATTCAAAAAGCCGCCATCTTGGTCTCTCTGTGCACTTCGTTAGGTGCTCGAAACGGAAAACCACTGGACCTTCACCAAAAGGTACTTATGGGGATGTTAGAAATAATGTTTCGGTATCTCAATATGTTCAAATAGCTCTACTCAAATTTTGAAACCCATGGGTGGCCAAAATCCAAACTAATTTAGCTAAACTTTCGGACCGCTACACCGAAGCGACCGCACCACGTACGCCCTTCTCCTGAAAACCGTTCGGCAGCATCCCACTCACAGCTTCCAGGAACTTTCTCTCACTGGTATCCGGAGATTCATTTTCTTCTTCAGGAATGTTGTAGAGGAGAACGTTGTCTTTTCTGTGCGAAACGTCTAGTTTCTCCAATTGTTCCTCCATATTGTTTACTTCGGAAATCATCTCTGCCTGCCTATCACTAACGTGCTCAATGAAAGCCTCCTGCATCTCCATCTTCTTCTTGAGGGCGAGTAATTCGTTTTGCACTTCAAGTAGCTTCCCATGCATTGCACCTATCTGGCCGTGGAGTTTCATGATCTCATTCATGATTCGTTCCGTGCAAGCACTTTGATTTTTTTCCATGTCCTCTTTCATCGAGGCCATTGCTTCCTCCAGATCTTTTTTCTCTAGTACTGGTCCCGGATTTCTCTCCACGATTCCGGACAGAAGAAGAAGAAACGAGAGGTCATGGAAATCATCCAGAATCGCCCCTCTGTCTCTCATGTCAATGCAGTGCAGCTCTGGCTGGCTCCGTGCCCTCCTACCATCCTGAAATCGGCGTGAAGCCTTGCCGCTGCCATATCCTTCCCACTCATGCCGGCAAACCAACCCTCCACGCTGTGTAGAGTAGCAGCATAGTGCACCAAGAAGCCTAACGCCAGTCTAAGTGTGATAGCCTCAATGCACAAACCAATGCATTTGCGTATATCGTTCACAGCATCTTTCGACCTGAATTCATTTCGCCGGGCTGCACGTGTAGCGTGAATACCAATCCGTGCACGACACGTTTCTAGGTCGCCACCCATTTTACTCGTTTGAGTAGTGAGTACTCATCACTATCATCAAAACGACAGTACATCCAACAAGAAAAACAGTCAAAAACTATTCCAACGAACCGTGGAAAGTATTTTCACCTACATCACTGTTTTCACTTTGTCCAGACAAACACGAAGGTTCACAAATCAACCCACACCGACGCCTCTTGCCACCAAAATCACCACAGTACGACGGAGCGCTCCAACATACGTCTGCTCTGATCAACGTAAAGGCCGAAAGTGGAGAAAGAGAGAGAGAGAGAGAGAGAGAGAGAGAGAGAGAGAGAGAGAGAGAGAGAGAGAGAGAGAGAGAGAAGCAGACAGATAGACAGGCAGAGACACAGCTTATTCATTATTTCCGTCCTTCAAGGGGATGATGCTTTTCCACGGATCCAAGCTCGTAGTTGCACTGCAGTTTCTGGTGTTGGCGGGAAGGATCACCACCGGACAGGGCTGCGTGGACTGCATAGCTCCCTGCTCGAAGGTGTGCATATGCACCGGAAGCTGTACTTTCATGGTCGGCAAGACGCCCCTATTCCCCTGCTACGATTTCGATGAGGAGTGCCTTGAGTTGGTGGAGCTGCCATTCCCTACCGCGCCATACCACCCCCACGGGACTCCCTATCATTGCACTGACCGTTGCCTGGAGGAACACAATGCCTGCGAAGCAAAGTGTTCATGTTAGCATAAATGACGTCACAACACTACTCGGGTAACTACGTCATCAGCCCAACTCTGACCTTGACTACTGACCTTGTCAAAACCCCTTTGGCCATTGAAGTCAATGCAGTATCTAGATGTATGTTCCTCACTTCAGAAAACGCTGCATGCAGTTTCTGGTGAATGGTGTGAGTCCATTATCTGGATCAATTACATTCTACTCTTAAGTGTATTCAGACAAATGCAAGTAGATAGACCCGAGACTTCCTTGACTCGTAGAGATTGTTAACTGAACTGTTCTAATGCAATTTATTTGATGAATAAACATTGTTGTCGATGTTGCAGTTTTTCTTGAAAAGCTGTGTTTATCCGAAAGATTAGTTGAGGTTGCGGTGACACGGCTGGAACAAATTGGGTCGATAGGTCGGC
>JAWQFJ010026534.1:2500-7500 GCA_034096865.1 Theodoxus fluviatilis | reverse complement strand
GAAAGAACAGAGAGAGAGAGAGAAAGAACAGAGAGAGAGAGACAGAAAGAACAGAGAGAGAGAAAGAACACAGAGAGAGAGAAAGATCAGAAAGAGAGAGAAAGAACAGAGAGAGAGAAAGAACAGAGATAGAGAGAGAAAGAACAGAGAGAGGGGGGGAGGGGAAGGAAGAGGGAGAGAAAGAGAGGGAGAAGGAGAGGGAGGGAGAGAGAGGGAGAGAAAGAGAGAGAAAGGGAGAGAGAGAGAGAGAGAGAAAGAAAGGGAGAGAAAGAGAGGGAGAGAAAGAGAGGGAGAGAAAGAGAGAGAAAGAGAGAGAGAAAGAGAGAGAGGGAGAGAGAAAGAGAGAGAGAGATATATAGAGAGAGAGAAAGTTTCGGAATTGCTTTGCCGCCGATTACCAGCGCGATCAGAAAGGTGTATATCTTAATGGGGCACGCCTGACTGACTTGTGGCTCGTGTAAGTCCAGTGTGAGTGGGAAAATATCCGCCATCCCGGATGTGGGAGCTGTCTCCAGGCGAGGCTGTGTTCTGAGTGACTGTACACCCCAAGGACAAGGTCACGAGCTGTGGGTCTTAATGGCGGCTCCACAGGAAGTAAGGGTATGCATACGTCATAGCAGACCACCCTGCTCTTCTCACATTTTTCGACAGCATAGAGCACCTTTTGGTCATATTATTTTTGTAGTGCAATGAATAACTACAAAACATTCGTCATAATGAATGACTTGTTAACTGCCCTTACCCATAACGGTAAGTGTTGGTGAGGTATAATTGTGCCTGGGAAATATGATATGTCTGGGAAATATGATATGTCTGGGAAATATGATATGCCTGGGAAATATGATATGCTTCCAATGCACAACACGGGCTCCGGGAAAGGCTCAATAATTGCTTTGAAGTCCATGTTCAGTGGGACGGGCGAAATAAATGACTATGTAACCTCTTCATCTTTTGAGCAAACCCAAAGTGCAGTTTTAGTGTATTTCGAAAGATGTCATATATCATCCAATTTTCCAATTTACGATACAGTAACTACGGTGGTAAATATAAGATGTATCAACTGCCCGTTCCGTATGGATGAAGATGATTTTATTCCGTTGACAATTATTTCATTTAAGAAAACGCAACACGCATGCAAGCTCTTTTCACGTACAAACACCACATCGATGAACGTGTTTGTATTGACAAATGTATTGCTTGGATCACAACAATTTATGCAATCTTCTCGGTCTGCGACGAGAAAACACAAGGAAAAGTTCAAACTACTTTTAACAGATCTAACAGAATTCATGCCTGGCTCAAAGTTGATGGTCTTATTGATGAATCAACTTGTGCCATTCCCCTGGCAGTAGAGCATGAGGCAGGTTTGCCAGTTCCTCTGTAGACAGAGATCACACACAGCATTGCCAACAATGGGCGCAGAGAATGACGAACCTGAAATTAGAATATAAAACGTTAACTTCCTGTGAATGTTATGTATGTTCGCGTGCAACAACGCGTCTGTGAGCCTGTGTGCGCGGCTAGCTTGAAGAAGCGAGAGAGAGGGAGAGGGAGGGAGAAGAAGAAAGAGAGAGAGAGAGAAAGAGAGAGAGAGAGAGAGAGAGAGAGAGGGGGGGAGGCAGGCAGGCAGGCAGACAGACAGACATATTGAGAGAGAGTGAGAGAGAGAGAGAGATATGGAGACAGAGAGACAGAGTGAGAGAAAGTGACAAAGCAGAGACAGACGGACACGCAGACAGATCGAGACAGAGAAAGATGGATAGAGAAAGAGAGAGAGAGAGAGAGAGAGACAGAGAAAGATGGATAGAGAAAGAGAGAGAGAGAGAGAGAGAGAGAGAGATGGAGACAGAGAGACAGAGTGAGAGAAAGTGACAAACAGAAATAGACAGAGAGACACACAGACAGATCGAGACAGAGAAAGACAGACAGACAGACAGAGAGAAAGAAAGAGAGAGAGAGAGAGAGAGAGAGAGAGAGAGAGAGAGAGAGAGCGAGAGAGAGTGGGTGATAGGTGACGTATAACTTAGGGGCACTGTCATTCATTCTCACCCTCGTAAGCTGGAACCCCTGGCTGCTCGGCTTCCGGGGCCTGCTCCAGTCGCTCAGCCAGGAGCCATCCTAGAAAGCAGATGAGGCTGCTTGGATGCTTGTGGACAGAGTTGGGTCATTGAGGTCCAAACAAAAACTATCTGGAAGACTGAGCCTCATCAGAATGCATCGACTAATAAACAATGAACGAATGAATGATGGAATATTATGTCGTACACAAGACGTTTATCTCAGAAAGAAAGCTGGGGTGAAAGTGCAAAAAAACCGCTGAGACAGACGTGCAAGTGTTATTTCATTATTCAAAACTCAGAAATATCAAATTGTTCTTGATGAAATACAGCTTCTCATCATACATGCATCTTAAACACTTGTTGTATAATTACGTTAGTAGGAGAGAAGAGGAGAATAGTCAACTTATAACAGAGTCTAGCACATTTTAGTGCAGATGATAGAATTAATGTACATGTACAAACACCGTTCTGTTCATACCGATGCTTATCAATGGTCACATATCCTCTTATTGAGAGAGAGAGAGAGGAGGGGGGGAAGGAGAGATAGATACACAGAGAGAGATATACAGAGAGAGAAAGAGGAGAGAGAGATACAGAGAGAGATAGAGAGATATATACAGAGAGAGAGAGGAGAGATATACAGAGAGAGAGAGGACAGAGAGAGGACAGAGAGAGAGAGAAGGCAGAGAGAGAGAGAGGACAGAGAGAGAGAGAGTGAGAGAGAGAGATCGAGGACAGAGAGTGAGAGAGTGATCGAGGACAGAGAAAGTGTGAGAGAGAGAGAGGACAGAGAGAGAGAGGACAGAGAGATAGGACAGAGAGAGAGAGAGAGAGAGAGAGAGAACTCACACTCACACACACTCACACACACACGCTCACACACACACACATGTAAACACACACACGCGCGCGTTCATACGCACGCACGCACTCGTACGCACGCGCACACACACGCACGCACGGACGCACGAACACATGCACACACACACACACATACACACACATACACACACATACACATACACACACACACATACACACACACACACACACACACACACACACACATATATATATACACACTCACGTCACACACCGACTTTAACAAAGGACTTAACTTTTTTCGTCCTGAGAAAATATTAGTTATGAATGAAATTCTTCAAAGGGATGCTACTTTTTATCACTTGCTATTCCATTTATCACTAAACACCTAAGAAAGGGGTTACGTGTGCTATTAATGTAATACTTTCATGAGGAGCTTTAATTAAACTTCAAACGCTCTAAATATTCCCTTAGGAGGTTGTTTAAATCCCGAACTCAAAACATTTGCAAACGGTATTAGTTGTTCCTGTCTTTAGAATGACACAATGGATACGTCAACATTGCGTGAATGATTGAGACTGGCATACAGGCTACTAAAAAAAGACAGAACAACAACACGAACATACAAACGATTTCACGCACGTACGAATCACCGTGCACACGAATACGCAGACACACAAGAGGAGAGAAGAGGAGAGAGAGAGAGAGAGAGAGAGAGAGAGAGAGAGAGAGAGGAGAGAGAGAGAGAGAGAGAGAGAGAGAGAGAGAGAGAGAGAGAGGAGAGAGAGAGAGATAGAGAGAGAGATGGAGGGAGGGGAGAGAGAGATAGAGAGAGAGAGGGAGGAGAGAGAGAGAGAGAGAGAGAGAGAGAGAGGAGAGGGGGAGAGAGAGAGAGAGAGAGAGAGAGAGAGAGAGAGAGAGAGAGAGAGAAAGAGAGAGAGAGAGAGAGGAGAGAGAGGGGCGGGGGAAGAGAGAGAGAGAAAGAGAGAGAGAGAGAGAGAGGGGGGGGGAAGAGAGAGAGAGAACGAACGAAGGGTTTATTTGTTAGGCCACAGGAATATCACAACTTACAAAATTGACTCATCTGCAGCAGCAATCTTTACAGCATCTTGTCTTCGCTTAAATGCATTGTACGTGTACATAGCCAATGAACGTATTGTTCTGAAGTTCTGTGAGGACAGTAAGGTTCCCAGTTCTTCTCTTGTGTACGTGTTACTGAGTATTGAGGCATATCTCTGTCTCAAGTCTTCATACACTGGACAAGAAAGGAGAAAGTGCACTTCACATTCAACTTCTTCTCTGCAAGCGGGGCATTTATATAATTTATCTGAACCTTCGTTGTAATATCTGAGTTTATGGATGTACAGGCCTCAAGCCGGCCCTGAAGCTGATGAAAACGTCTCAAAAGGGCTTTTTATCTAGAGCAAACAAATAACTTTCTTTCATCCAGGTAGGTTTTATTATCCTATAAAAAGTGTATCTTTCACTATTTTCTAAGACCATGGACCACTCAGCTTTAAACTCCACGACCAGACGTTTTTTCAGCTCTCTAATGAAAGCACGCTCATTTGTTACACATTGGTTCTCCCATTCTTGTTGAAAATCATATC
Source organism: Theodoxus fluviatilis (assembly GCA_034096865.1). NCBI lineage: Eukaryota > Metazoa > Mollusca > Gastropoda > Cycloneritida > Neritidae > Theodoxus > Theodoxus fluviatilis. Next base: position 3,008 of record JAWQFJ010026534.1, on the reverse strand, counting down.
TGTACAGTAACTCTTTGATCTTACATGCTCAACTTCCTTAATTGTTAGAATTCGACATCATTCTGTTCACCATGTTCGGGTAACGTAGATTTTCCATTCTCAATACTTTTAACCAGTATCTAATTGATCGAATTATTCCATTTATACGAAGTGGATATCTTCCAGTTTCTCCACAAACGATTTTTTGATGCCATAACGGGTAGGTTTTAAATTCTCTTTGCGGCCACTAAATGTACAGATTCGATGACGGAACCGTCGTAAATGCCCCAGATCTCAGAGGAATACAGCAATATGCTAGCAACCTGGGCGTAAAACATTTTGAAAGATGCATCGAGTGATAAACATTGCAACTTTCTGACAGCTGATGACTTGAGTTGCGCTAGCTTTCGCTCGCAACAACAGGTTTGATTGAAGCATTTTTAATGAGAGTTATGATAGTGAATAGCGACCCAAGGTACCTGTATTCAGGGACGATCTCTAAAACGTATTCACCTAAGTACCATCTTTC
>JAWQFJ010026533.1:0-32387 GCA_034096865.1 Theodoxus fluviatilis | reverse complement strand
GGAAGATCATGCAGTCCCATTAACGACCTCGGCAACGTCATTGTTTCGAGCCAAACTATTATGTGACTGTGCACGCTTCGAGCCGAATTTGATGGCGGACTCGTTCTTAGCTTAACAAAACACGATGCTTTGTATTTACTGAATGGGAATTGCCCATGTTCGAGGCGAACTAAAGTATCACGCCCACGCACTTACTGGCTAGACATAGTGCCAATTTCGTGACAAGTTAGACGTAGATCACATTTAGTGGCCAGCTAAACATCCTGCCTGTTTGGCTCGCAGGGCTTGACTATGTATGTCAACAAATTGACTTTGGAATTGGAACTACACAGTATGATATAGTTGTCAAATATGTATGTAATTATCAGATAGATCATTGCTGTGAAGAAAACTTCTTATGAAGGAGAATACTCTCGAAAGCCTTTGGACGAAAAAACAAAGTGGCGGTGCTTTCCCCGGCAGTGCCCACAGAAAAGAGCAGGAACAAGAAGGGCAAAGCTTGACCGTGACCTTTACATGACCTTGAATTTAAGGTGACCTTCAAGGTCAAGGTCAAACAACTAAACCTACCAATGACATCATACATAATGAACTGCTTTTACACATTTTTCCTACCAAAATACATGTGACCTTGACCCAAGGTCAAGGTCATCCAAGGTCATGCAACACAAAGCTGTTAATTCAAGACATAGAGCAATGTGCTTATTGGCACTTTCTACCATGAGATATGGTCACTTTTAGTGATTCACTACCCCATTTTGGTCACATTTCATAAGGGTCAAAGTGACCTTGACCTTGATGATATGTGACCAAATGTGACTCATAATGAAAGCATAACACGTGTACTACAACTTTACGACGTTTGGAAGAGTTATCTTTCATAGTTCAGGGTCAAGGACACTTCAAAAGATGTATACAATCCAAATTTAAAGAGCTCCTGTGACCTTGCCCTTGAAGCAAGGTCAACCAAACTGGTATCAAAAGATAGGGCTTACTTTGCCCTATACACCATATATAGGTCACGTATCCAATTTAAAAAAACTTCAGAGGAAATTGGGAAATTGTGAAAAACTTCTGTTTTTTTTATACATTTACGGCCCCTGAGAGAGTTAAATCAGATTTCTTCAAACGCGTGTGTACTTTTTCGCGCGATTAAGGCCTATCGCAGCGTGTAATTTGGTACCGAACTAGAGAGCACTCCTTGATCTGTACCTTGAAGCAAGGTCAAGTCACTATGTATGTTTTTTGACGCCTTGTGATCATACACCATCATGTCAAATTGGGTGTTGATAGACTCAATAGTCTCCGAGAAAACTGCAACGTTAAAGTTTTTTAAGGACGGTAGGACGCCCGGTCGCCCGGACGCCCAGATGCCCGGTCACCCGGACGGACGACACGGGTGACCTAGTATGAAAGTAATACAGGTGTACTACACTGTTATGAAGTTTGAAAGAGTTATCTGCCATAGTTCGGGGTCAAGGTCACTTCAAAATATGTATCCAATCCAACTTTACAGAGCTCCTGTGACCTTCACCTTGAAGCAAGGTCATGTAACTATGTATGTTTTTGTACGCCTACCTTGTCATCCTACACCATCATGCCAAATTGGGTGTTGATAGACTTAACAGTCTCCGAGAAAAATCCAACGTTAAAGTTTTTTTACGGATGACAGGAAACCCGGCCGCCCGGACGGCCTCCTGGACGCCAAGACGGACAACACTGGTGACCTAGTATAAACGTATAACATGTGTACTACAATGTTATGTAGTTTGGAAGTTATCTTCCATAGTTCAGGTTCAAGGTCACTTCAAAATATGCATACAATCCAACTTTAAAGAGCACCTGTGACCTTGAACTTGAACCACTCCCCGCCCCTCACCCCTGTAAATCTTAACCTCCATTCACTCCTCCATCCCAATCTCTAGCCCCACTGCCCCACCCATTGACTGCCTCCTGCACCAAACATGATGAAAGCAGCCTTAGCAGCGGACATTCAGCAGCCTCTGCCTGATGCCACGCGCCCACATGCCCACAGGGTCTGGTATTAACCACCTTTCAGTACCCAAATACTATGGCACCAACTTTCTTTCCATACCCAAATAATATGGTACCAACCACCTTTCAGTACCCAAATAATATGGTACCAACTCCTTCCATACCCAAAAATGTACAACCTCCTTCCTACCCAAATAATAATGCACCGACATCCTTTCAGTACCCAAATAATATGGCACCAAACCTCCTTTCCTTACCCAAATAATATGGCATCAACCTCCTTTCCATACCCAAATAATATGGTACCAACCTCCTTTCCATACCCACAGGGTCCGGTACCAACCTCCTTTCCATACCCACAGGGTCCGGTACCAACCTCCTTTCCATACCCACAGAATATGGTACCAACTTCCTTTCCATACCCACAGGGTAAGAGAGGTTACTAAGGTAGGCTTCTAGGTGCCGCGTGAATAACAGCCCCCTAGTCAAGGGACGCAGCTCTTTCGCATCTTCGCTTTTGTACTTGAAGGTTATGAAGGAATTCCACGAATTTCTGTGTAATGTCTTTGGTAACAGTAGAAAACAGCATAACGTAACAGTTTGACATGAAACAGCATAACACAACAAAACACAACGTAAAACATCATATCATATCACTGAATACAGCAACATAACAAGTCCTTCAAACATGCTGCATGTAGGAAATCGCTTGAGCACTGGTACTATCAATGCAGAGAATAACCGTTGATTTAAACATCCTAGGCAAAGAAAATGACATAAGTAAAGATGAATAGATATGTTAAAATGAATGTATGATTCCAAAATTCCTTTATGTTTGAAACAGGGAGAGTGTTCAATACGAATGAGCGCTGATTTCAGCCTATACTGTTCTATGTAGATAGTATACAGTGTTACATGATTATTTTATTGTTCAACTTTCTACATGAAAGTCTTCGGGATGTTTTAGTCATGAAAGACTGCACTCACTTAATTGTTTCTCGGTCGATTTTAAAATATTTTTGTAAACGATTCTTTGTGGCAACATTCAACTGACTTGGGATGCTTTCCCCCCAAGGTTGTCCAGTGTCATAGTGTGTAGTTCACCAGTGTCCCAAGCCATACCCCAACCCCAACCCCAACCTCAACCCTGACACATTAGGGCATGGCATGCATCAACACGTTGCACATGGCGGCATATGGACATTTGAGTGCCGATCACTTTGTTTTTTGTTTAGCATCGACCCCCGGAAGGCCATTTGAGCGACAGAATTCTAGTTTTCCATGGGACATTTGAGCGCTAGCATTCACGACTGTTTCTATGTGGAAATACTGCAAATATTTGATTGCGAATGTATTCAGTTGAGTTGAATAGCATTCACGGCTGTTTCTATTCATGAGGAAATAGTGTACTGCAAAAATATGTTGTGAATGAATTCAGTTGTAGTGAACAGCTCGGTGTGCGACGACATGTCATACGCACGAAATGCCGACGAATGTTGGTGTGATTCATTTAGTCTGTAGATTTGTTGCCACATATTATGAATTTTTAAGAAATAAAGTAAACCTGCATTTAAAGGACTTTTGTGGAGTCGCTCTTTTGGTCACCCCTGTCTTATATATTTGCTCAAAGGGGTTAGAATCCTGTCGCTCAAATGGGTTGCACTGGCGCTCAAATAGTCTTTTTTGTCGCTCTTTTGGCCTGCCAAAGCGCTCAAATGTCCAACACCGCAGGTAACCATGTCGTAAGAGGAGAACAGCAAATCTACGGCAACTCAAAATACAAATTTCCTTCCATGTGAGTACAGTCGATAATTACTCTGAGGCATTTGTTCTGTTGCACCAGCTCCACTGCAACTGAGTCCTTTTAGTTTGTGTTATTTGCTAAATATTTTTACGCCCGAAATCAAAGGAGATTTTCTTCGTTGTTGAGAAACTACACCAGTTGCAACAAGCCATTATGAACACGGCATCTACAAATGTAAAGAGTTAACGACTAACATCTGTTTTGCAGTCTACCGCGTTTTTGAGGCAATATTGCAACTTATCACATGAAAGGTGCAGTTGCTGACATACCGTGTGCCTTTGACATTGTCCCTCCTGCAATACAAAGAAAAAACCATCACTTCTTTACACCGTCAGTCGTGTCTGAAGCAGTGGGTTGTCTCTCAAGTTGAAAGTAATGGTATGATCATGGAATACGTCAGGATAACACAACCCAGGAATCTCATGCTACGAGGCGTGCCGCTATCAAAGCAAGTCTAAAACGGTGAAATGAGAGAGCAACTTTTTTGGTCGGAATAGTTTTTATTCAAAAATCAAAATCATGACTAAGATGAAATGCTTTTTGTTCGTGCAAATTGACAGTCATTTTAACACTATTTGTGCATTTGCTTGGGACCCTTTCAGCACAAAGTTCCAAATTTTTTGCATTGAATGAGCTGCAGAAACGAAAAACAACGATACATCGAGATGAATCACATTAATTTCTCCTGATATTTTGTTACTTTTTAACGAAAAGCTCCGCGAACCTTGAGACTCATTTTGCTATGTATCCTCATGTTTCCTTTTTCAATTTTTTCGTGTGAATGAACGAATGAATGAATGTGTCGCAAGATTGCGCAGGGTGTGTGAGGAATTGTACAGAAAGTTCGAAGCCAGGTAGCGTCGTTATCTGGAATGCTAGGCATGCACCGGGGTGCACCTAAATATAGTAACCAAAGCCGAGACCCACCACTTGTTGCTAACCGGGAGTGATTACCCCAGGGGGGGAGGGGTAAGGAGATTTGATTAAGGTGAGGGCGAGAGAGATTCGCGCACGAGTGAAGCATGAGTGAAGCATGAGTGATCTCGGATGTGATAGCATCCCCACGTGTTACAATCGAATTTTCCAATTGGTTAATTGGAGCTGGGGCGATAGATCGTTTGGGCGTTTGGCGCCAGGGGTGCGGATTATTCAAGCTTGCTGTCTGAGCGGGCCGGACGTGTTGTGGCGACTGGGTCGCGTAGGCTCATGGAGACACGCGTGTCTGCCTAGAGCGCTACTACCACTCAAGGGGTTCTTGTTTCTCCCGAGTGTAACAACAGTGTGTCAAGTCACGGTCTGTCTTGAGGTATGTTCATTACGGTTCTTCGGTTGAACGCGTAAGTAAGTTACCTTTGTAAGTGAGAGAATGCCATTTTTGACTAAATTATTCAGCAAGGGGTAAAGTTGAATTAAGTGTCTCCTCAATCATCCAGGGAAATGAATATTGACTGTGGGAATGGAAAAGAGGAGAGATTCAATTGCTCTTTGAGTGAATCAAGTTATTGGGTTCTAATTCTGATGACGTCCGGGGTGCGGCCATCAGTCTTTTATGATTGGGAGTGTGTGAAAGAGGCTTGTGTTGAGAGTGCAGTGGCTGCTGCCCTATCCCGTAGTGATAAGTCGTCTTTTGTCTATTTTCAGGCCATATCCATATCCATATCCATATCCATATCCACATTCATTCTTCCATAGCTATATCTATATATTAGCTTGGCGAAACGTACTCTCGTGTACGTGGAACTGGGTTCCGGAAAACACTAACTGAGTTTGCAGCAGTGAGTCAGCCATCTGGTGGCTACTGCATATTAGGTTGTGTGCACGTATTCATGCCTGCAGAGCTGAGTCTAAGGAGTCCTGTGTGAGCCAGTCCAAACGCTGCCGAGGGTGAACGAGTCATACCGAAGAGTGCCACTGGTCACCGGAGTGACCAGTCCCAAGGGCCAGCCAGAGGGCTGGAGTCCAAGTGTCCATGGGATACTGAGGGAGCGGAAGAGTGCTGTCCGCTGGGCTACTGCTTGGTGGATTACCACGACGAGAGATAGGAGGCGCGTGGGCAGCGGCCTCGCGCAACTGGGGATTACCACGACAAGAGAATTGAAGGCGCGCGGGCGGGGGCCCCGCGCAACTGTCTGTGTAGACGGTGTGTGTTACATGTCAACCGTGCTCGGATTACCGTGTTGATTCCAGAGAGGAGTAAGGACACGAAGTGGTAAGAGAGTTTAGTTATACACATTAGATCCATGAATGAGACGGAGAGATTGACAGTAACTTTGGCCGAGGCCATCACGTTCTCAGAGCGCGTGGAGTTCTATCGTTTGGAATGGAGAGAGAGTTGGTGGTGGACTGTTTATTCACTGCAAGAGTGGACCAGTAGAAAAACGCTAGCGCGTTTGTTATTGTATGCAAATTGAGTATCGGCGTCCCTCCACCCCCATTGACAGCTGTGATATTTTTCCCAGAAGTTGCTTAAGGCCCCGCCTATTGGGGCGTGTCGCTTCATCGCTGAACTCGTGCGAGAAGGATTGTTGTGTGTTGTTGTATTCTTTTTGGGACTTATCCTTTTTTGTGGGTTGAGATTTTCTTTCAGCTTTTGTTTTTATTGATTAAACTGTTGTTGTGAAACTGTACCCTACCCTCAGTGCCTCATTTTGTTGTTGTTTTCCTATTTATTTACTTTTATCGCTGTAGGAAAGTGGCAATTAGGATTTTGCTGAAAATCCTCAGGTGGAACTTCCATCACAAATTCTCAGTAACTGATATTTTAAAGAATTTATCATACACCCACGCGACAAGTGGCGAGCCTATGCCAGGATACCTCCTAAAATTAATTAGAGAATTAATGATCATTTTTGTCGAGTTGCCACCTTCCTGCAGCATAGACACTGAGGGATTTATTTTTGATTGTTGAATTGTTTTGATATTGCCTGCTTGTGCAATTTTTGTGTATTGATGACGTTCTTCTTGAGTAGTGATCTCTTCTGTTATTGTTACAGCAGCTAGGCGTGCTATAGTATTGTTAGTCCCTTCTATTAGTCTTGACAGTCTGGGGGAAAACTTCATTCCTGGGCGAGGGTCGTGCGTCAGACCGTCAGGGGCAGTACCAGCGGGGCTGCTTAGTGTTTATTTCCTGACATTGTGCCGACTCCTTGTTTAGTAAAATAGACTATTTTTCCAGGGGGCGTCTCATCTTTGTAGAGAGAGAGCATTTTTCGTCTTCTTAGTTTTCCTTCATGGAACTTCGTTCAGGGCGAGCTACTAGGGAAGGTACCGCCATGGCGTCTAATGCCGAGACTAGAGGGAGAGAATTGCAAGGTGGCGTTCTTTTGCCACCGAGTTAGGAGTGGAAGCTTCTGCAATTCCAGAATTTATAGCAGAGCGCATGACTCGAGAGGACGCTGAGCAAGTACGTCTAGAGCTGGAGAGAATAAAATTAGAGGGGGAGCAGAAGCGAGAACAAGAAAAGCTCGAGAGAGAGAGAGAGAGCAAGAGAAAGAGCAAGAGATTGAGAGAGAGAGGATTGAGAGAGAAAGAGAAAAGCTTTGAAGGGAGCAACAAGAGAGTGAGGAGAGATTAAAGAGAGAACAGTGGGAATGTGAGGAACGGCAGAAGAGAGAACAAGAGAAGCGTGAGAGAGAACAGTGGGAATGTGAGGAACGGCAGAAGAGAGAACAAGAGAAGAGTGAGAGAGAACAGTGGGAATGTGAGGAACGGAATAAGAGAGAGCAAGAAAGACTCAAGAGGGAGAAATAGGAACATGAGCTTAGAAAACAACTCATGATTCAGGAGGCTGAAAGGAAAACTCAGGGAGATGGGGCGCATCTCAGCGTGAGTGAGGGAACGGATGAGGATCAGGGAGATCGAACGTTCCGAGCATCCATTCCTTTGTTTGACGAGAGTAGAGAAGAAATAGCCACGTGGTTAAAGAGGTTTGAACGCGTAGCTACTCTTGGGAAATGGGATGAGAGCACTTGGGCTACTCGCGTGTCTACTCGATTGACTGGGAAAGCCGCGGAGTTGTACAACTCACTCGATGACGAGACCGCGGAGGACTATCAGGAATTGAAGGCTGCACTGCTGAAGCGTTATCAGCTGACTGCTGAGACGTACAGGCAGCAATTCCGGGGGTGTAGGAGGAAAGAAAGCGAGACTTACACTCAGTTCGGCGCGCGGATTGCCGAGAATTTGGTCAAATGGCATGAGTTATCGGAGGTTACGGAGTTAAGACAACTTTTTCTCCTAGAGCAGTTTTTGCAGGCTCTGTCTCCAGAGATGGCTGCATATGTGAAAGAGAAAAGGCCGCAGACGTTAAGTGAAGCAGTCAAGTCTGCTGAGATCTATTTTGAAGCTCACGGCGAGAGCCGCAAGAAATTCTTCCAGTCAGGGAAACCACAAGGTGGAAATTCTGGGAATGGGAACAAGTTCAAGGGAGGGAACCCCGGAGGGAAAGGTCCTATGAAAGGGAATTTCAAGGGGAATCCTAAGGGAGCTGGGGGAGCAAGGGGTGACAGGGGATGTTACTCCTGCGGGTCGCCAAAGCACTTCGCTATTGATTGTTCTCAGGGAGCTAAAACTGCAGGGGCAGTATCGAGAGGGCCGTCGCAGGCTCCACCGCTAGTCTCCATCCCGACACTGTGTTTGCCATAAAGCATGCAAGACTATGACCCCAGATGCGTTGTTGTGATTGAAGGTGTCACCGTGCAAGGGCTACGTGACACAGGGTCACAAGTGTGTGTAGTGAGGCGCTCACTCGTCTCACCTCACCAGTACACGGGCCAAGAGCTCGAGGTGTGTATGGCAGAAACCAACGTGAAGCAGCAATATCCGGTCACCGCTATCCATGTGGACTGCCCATTCTATTCAGGGGAAGTCGAGGCCATGGTGATGGATTCACCTGTAGCGGACTTCATAGTGGGAAACCACGCCCGGCTGGGCGACCGTAGCATTCTGCCAGTCTATGCTTTACCCAAGACGGTATCCGTGGTCACACGCGCGCAAGCGTCTGCCGAGAAGAAGAAGAAGCCATCGCAGCTGCGAGTGGCGCAGGCAGGGCTAGGGGAAGTTACTCCCGTGAGACTGCGCGAGTTGCAGTTGGGAGACCCGTCGCTTAGGCATTGTCATGAAGCCGCGGAGGAGAAGATGGAGTGGCTCACGAAACAGTCTGGGAAGATTTCCTTCTTGTGGAGGAAGGGAATACTCTACCGCGAATTCAAGAGTAAAGGGGTTGTCTATACTCAAGTTGTAGTCCCTCGCCAGCTGCGGCAGCGAGTTCTGAGGCTGGCCCACGAGCCACCCATGGGAGGACACATGGGGGTCTAGCGCATGCAGGAGCATGTCTGGAAACAGTTTTTCTGGCCGGGGATGTGCCACGACACTTGCATATTTGTCTCATCTTGCGATCAGTGCCAGAGGGTTTACCCCAAACCCCGGAAAGTGCCTGTTGGGCGGATGCCGCTCATCGACACACCATTCGAACGGGTAGCCATCAATTTGGTTGGGCCGATCTCCCCTGCGTCAGATGCAGGGAATCGCTACATTCTGGTACTGGTGGACTATGCCACCCGTTACCCTGAGGCCATCCCACTTAAAACCATCGATGCCGTGACAGTTGCCAAAGCCATGTGGCAGGTGTGGTCGAGGGTGGGGATACCGGCAGAAATTCTCACCGACAGGGGAACTCAATTCATGAGTGATGTCAGGAGGGAGGTAGAAAGACTGCTAGCCATCAAGGGCTTGGCTACAACCCCCTATCACGCGCAGGGGAACGGGTTGGTGGAGAGATATAATGGGACCCTGAAGGCCATGCTGTGGAAGCTAGTTCAGGAGAGGCCCAAGCAATGGGATCACTATATCCCTGCACTACTCTTTGCTTACCGCGAAGTCCCGCAAGAAAGTCTTGGCTTTTCTCCGTTTGAGCTGCTCTATGGGAGAACTGTCCGAGGACCCATGTCCGTACTCTGAAGTCTCTGGACTGAGGAGGGGACAGAAGAAGAAGTGAGGACCACGTCAGAATACGTGGTAGACCTTCGGAATCGAATCGAGGAGACCTGCAAGCTGGCGCGCGAGAAGTAGGCTGTCGGGTCCCAGAGGCATGCAGCAGTGTTTGATCGCAAGACGGTTGCACGCCTGTTTTGCCCAGGCGATAAGGTCTTGCTGCTGCTGCCTCAGCGGCACAAAAAACTCCAGCTGTGCTGGCAGGGCCCGTTCGAGGTCCTAGAAAAAAGGGGCGAATCCGATTATCGCATCAGGATGTTCGGGCGTGAACGGCTGTTTCACGCCAACCTCCTGAAGCTATATCGAGAGAGGCAAGGTGCGAGCGAGTCATCTGACCCCACCCCCGCGATCGCCGTGGCGGTGATCGAGGAGACAGGGGGGATGACTCCGCCTGACCGGGAATTACCCCTACCATGCTTGGCTGGGGAGGAGACTGCCCGTGACGTCGTTCTTGGTTCCCAATTAACCGACAGTCAAAGGCGTCAAGCGTTGGCCATAGCAGAGAGGTATGAGGCGGTCCTGACCGATCTCCCTCTCAAGACCGACCTTGTCACCTTTGACATGACAGTGGAGTCAGCACAACCAGTGCGCGTCAAGCAGTACCCTCTCCCTTACGGCAAGGTGGAGGTGTTGAAAGAAGAGGTGAAGGCCATGCTGAAGCTCAGTGTCATCGAGCCAGCAGCCTCTCCCTACAATGCCCTGGTTGTCCTCGTCCGGAAGAAGGACGATCAGTATCGGTTCTGCGTGGACTATCGGTCACTGAACAGCGTGACCGTATTTGATGCTGAACCTCTTCCGGATGTGGAGAACCTCTTCGCGCAGCTAGGGCATGCAAAGTATTTCACCAAGATTGACCTATCAAAAGGGTACTGGCAGATACCTGTCCGCGAAGATGTGCGTCCCATGACCGCTTTCACTACCCCTGCGGGCCAGTTTCAGTTCCGCGTCATGCCATTCGGGCTGAGAAACGCTGTCGCGGTTTTCTCCCGAATGATGCGGGCTCTGCTGGAGCCGCTGGGGAGGAGCGATGTACATAATTTCATGGACGACATCCTCATTGCGACGAGGACCTGGCCAGAACACCTTGAGGCCTTGGAGGCCGTGCTGAAACGCCTCAGGTAGGTGAACCTGTCTGCCCGACCTACCAAGTGCTGCATAGGGTTTAAGGAATTGAGTTTCTTAGGCCACGTGGTGCGGGAAGGGGAGGTCCTACCTGAGGCGGACAAAGTGAGAAAGGTGGAAGAGGCACCAGTGCCGAGGACTAAGAAGCAAGTCTGTGCCTTCCTGGGGTTGGCGGGCTATTATAGGAAATTCATGCCCAACTTCTCGGCCATCGCCCTTCCCCTTTCCAATCTCACAAAGAAAGGCGCTCCGAATGTCGTGGAGTGGACTCCGGCGTGCGAGACAGCGTTCCGTGCACTGAAGGCGCGGCTCACTGCGAAGCCGGTCTTGCAGCTGCCGGACCTGTCCGCGCCGTTCACTCTATGGACGGACGCGTCGGACCATGGGTTAGGAGCAGTGCAGTTATCTGCCATAGTTCGGGGTCAAGGTCACTTCAAAATATGTATACAATCCAACTTTACAGAGCTCCTGTGACCTTCACCTTGAAGCAAGGTCATGTAACTATGTATGTTTTTGTACGCCTACCTTGTCATCCTACACCATCATGCCAAATTGGGTGTTGATAGACTTAACAGTCTCCGAGAAAAATCCAACGTTAAAGTTTTTTACAGATGACAGGAAACCCGGCCGCCCGGACGGCCACCTGGACGCCAAGACGGACGACACTGGTGACCTAGTATGAAAGTATAACATGTGTACTACAATGTTATGTAGTTTGGAAGTTATCTTCCATAGTTCAGGTTCAAGGACACTTCAAAATATGCATACAATCCAACTTTAAAGAGCTCCTGTGACCTTGAACTTGAACCACCCCCACCCCCCACCCCTGTAGCTCTTAACCTCCATTCACCCCTCCATCCCAATCTCTAGCTCCACTGCCCCACCCATTGACTGCCTCCTGCACCAAACATGATGAAAGCAGCCTTAGCAGCGGACATTCAGCAGCATCTGCCTGATGCCACGCGCCCACATGCCCACAGGGTCTGGTACTAACCACCTTTCAGTACCCAAATACTATGGCACCAACTTTCTTTCCATACCCAAATAATATGGTACGAACCACCTTTCAGTACCCAAATACTATGGCACCAACTTTCTTTCCATACCCAAATAATATGGTACCAACCTCCTTTCAGTACCCAAATAATATGGTACCAACCTCCTTTCCATGCCCAAATAATATGGTAACAACCTCCTTTCCTTACCCAAATAATAATGCACCGACCTCCGTTCAGTACCCAAATAATATGGCACCAACCTCCTTTCCTTACCCAAATAATGTGGCATCAACCTCCTTTCCATACCCAAATAATATGGTACCAACCTCCTTTTCATACCCACAGGGTCCGGTACCAACCTCCTTTCCATACCCACAGGGTCCGGTACCAACCTCCTTTCCATAACCACAGAATATGGTACCAACCTCATTTCCATACCCACATAATATGGTACCAACCTCCTTACCATGCTCAACGGATCTGGTACAAATCTTCATTCCGTACCTTCAGAATCTGGTACAAAACTCTTTCCAAGCAAAATGAATCTAGCATCAACCTCCTTTTCACACCAACAGGATCTGGTACTAACTTCCTTTCCATACCCACAGGGTCCGGTACCAACCTCCTTTCCATACCCACAGAATATGGTACCAACTTCCTTTCCATACCCACAGGGTAAGAGAGGTTACTAAGGTAGGCTTCTAGGTGCCGCGTGAATAACAGCCCCCTAGTCAAGGGACGCAGCTCTTTCGCATCTTTCCTTTTGTACTTGAAGGTTATGAAGGATGTCCACGAATTTCTGTGTAATGTCTTTGGTAACAGTAGAAAATAGCATAACGTAACAGTTTGACATGAAACAGCATAACACAACAAAACACAACGTAACATCATATCATATCACTGAATACAGCAACATAACAAGTCCTTCAATCATGCTGCATGTAGGAAATCGCTTGAGCACTGGTACTATCAATGCAGAGAATAACCGTTGATTTAAACATCCAAGGCAAAGAAAATGACATAAGTAAAGATGAATAGATATGTTAAAATGAATGTACGATTCCAAAATTCCTTTATGTTTGAAACAGGGAGAGTGTTCAATACGAATGAGCGCTGATTTCAGCCTATACTGTTCTATGTAGATAGTATACAGTGTTACATGATTATTGTATTGTTAAACTTTCTACATGAAAGTCTTCGGGATGTTTTAGTCATGAAAGACTGCACTCACTTAATTGCTTCTCGGTCGATTTTAAAATATTTTATTAAACGATTCTTTGTGGCAACATCCAACTGACTTGGGATACTTTCCCCCCAAGGTTGTCCAGGGTGATAGTGTGTAGTTCACCAGCGTCCCAACCCATACCCCAACCCCAACCCCAACCGCAACCCTGATACATTAGGGCATGGCATGCATCAACACGTTGCACATGGCGGCATATGGACATTTGAGTGCCGATCACTTTGTTTTTTGTTTAGCATCAACCCGCGAAAGGCCATTTGAGCGACAGAATTCTAGCTTTCCATGGGACATTTGAGCGCTAACATTCACGACTGTTTCTATGTGGAAATACTGCAGACATTTGATTGCAAATGTATTCAGTTGGGTTGAATAGCATTCACGGCTGTTTCTATTCATGAGGAAATAGTGTACTGCAAAAATATGTTGTGAATGAATTCAGTTGTAGTGAACAGCTCGGTGTGCAACGACATGTCATACGCACGAAATGCCGACGAATGTTGGTGTCATTCATTTAGTCTGTAGATTTGTTGCCACATATTATGAATTTTTAAGAAATAAAGTAAACCTGCATTTAAAGGACTTTTGTAGAGTCGCTCTTTTGGTCACCCCTGTCTTATATATTTGCTCAAAGGGGTTAGAATCCTGTCGCTCAAATGGGTTGCACTGGCGCTCAAATAGTCTTTTTTGTCGCTCTTTTGGCCTGTCAAAGCGCTCAAATGTCCAACATCGCAGGTAACCGTGTCGTAAGAGGAGAACAGCAAATCTACGGCAACTCAGAATACAAATTTCCTTCCATGTGAGTCTACAGTCGATAATTACTCTGAGGCATATTTGTCCTGTTGCACCAGCTCCACTGCAACTGGGTCCTTTTAGTTTGTGTTATTTGCTAAATATTTTTACGCCCGAAATCAAAGGAGATTTTCTTCGTTGTTGAGAAACTACACCAGTTGCAACAAGTCATTATGAACATGGCATCTACAAATGTAAAGAGGTAACGACTAACATCTGTTTTGCAGTCTACCGCGTTTTTGAGGCAATATTGCAACTTATCACATGAAAGGTGCAGTTGCTGACATACCATGTGTCTTTGACATTGTCCCTCCTGCAATACAAAGAAAACAACCATGACTTCTTTACACCGTCAATCGTGCCTGACTACACCAGTTGCAACAAGCCATTATGAACACGGCATCTACAAATGTAAAGAGTTAACGACTAACATCTGTTTTGCAGTCTACCGCGTTTTTGAGGCAATATTGCAACTTATCACATGAAAGGTGCAGTTGCTGACATACCGTGTGCCTTTGACATTGTCCCTCCTGCAATACAAAGAAAAAACCATGACTTCTTTACACCGTCAGTCGTGTCTGAAGCAGTGGGTTGTCTCTCAAGTTAAAAGTAATGGTATGATCATAAAATGAGTCAGGATAACACAACCCAGGAATCTCATGCTACGAGGCGTGCCGCTATCAAAGCAAGTCCAAAACGGTGAAATGAGAGAGCAACTTTTTTGGTCGGAATAGTTTTTATTCAAAAATCAAAATCATGACTAAGATGAAATGCTTTTTGTTCGTGCAAATTGACAGTCATTTTAAGGACAGGTTTTAGTTTTTTCTACGCTGAAGAACCGAAGTTTTCACTAAAATTTTCGAAAATGAGAAGTTTTTACCAAGATCAAGATCACCCTCTTGACTTTCACATCTCCGATTATCTTTTCTCTATCTTGCCTCAAAATATTTTAAAACTTTTTTTAAAGAAGTCAGGTGCACTGTCTGTATAGTTCCTGAATAAAGACTTCAAAGTCAATTTTCTCTGTTTGTCCTTTTTTAATTGTTACTGATCCTGTGTGCCCATTTTCTCAGCCAAATCTTGTTCAATCATCTTGAACTTTTGAACACACTCTCCACGGGTGTATGGAATCATCATAGACTAAGCATATTGAGGTTAATTAAGTACTTTCTGAGTTATGGATGATTCTTTCATACCTTAGCATTTGTTTTCACGGACAAAGATGAAGTGTTTTTTCAAAATTACTCATTTACTAACATATGGTTCAAAATTTATAATTTTAGTTTGTGAGATTAAGCTATGTTTGAATAAGGCAAATACTAAGTTTGAAGCAAATATCTTCAAAAGTGACAGAGAAAACAGACACACAAAATGTGATACTATTTATAGCCCCTACCGCCATATTGGTCATGTGACTGTAGCAATGTCATTACAAAGTCTGTTTTTGCATACTTCATGCAAGTATCTATCATATATAAAAAGATGTACTTCCTAAGTGCATAAACAAGGATTTTGACTAAAAAACTAAAACCTGCCCTTAACACTATTTGTGCATTTGCTTGGGACCCTTTCGGCACAAAGTTCCAAATTTTTTGCATTGAATGAGCTGCAGAAACGAAAAACAACGATACATTGAGATGAATCACATTAATTTCTCCTGATATTTTGTTACTTTTTAACGAAAAGCTCCGCGAACCTTGAGACTCATTTTGCTATGTATCCTCATGTTTCCTCTTTCACTTTTTTCGTGTGAATGAACGAACGAATGAATGAATGAATGAATAAATGAATAAATGAATAAATGAATAAATGAATGAATGAATGAATGAATAACGGAATGAATGAATGAATGAATGAATGAATGGATGAATGAATGAATGAATGAATGAATGAATGAATGAATGTTATCGTTTAAGGGTCCATCAGCCTTATGTGACTACGTCAGGTGAGGACTCAATATTTGTTTTAACAAGAAGGGCAAAGCCCATATGACTCACATGCTTGACCTTGACCTTTATATGACCTTGACTTTCAGGTGACCTTCAAGGTCAAGGTCAAACAACTAAACCTAACAATGACATCATACACTAAGAACTGCTTTACACATTTTCCTTACCAAAATACATGTGACCTTGACCCAAGGTCAAGGTCATCCAAGGTCATGCAACACAAAGCTGTTAATTCAAGACATAGGAAGCACAATGGTGCTTATTGGCAATTTGTACCATGAGATATGGTCACTTTTAGTGGTTCACTACCCCATTTTGGTCACATTTCATAAGGGTCAAAGTGACCTTTACCTTGATGATATGTAAATAATTTTGTCACATAATAAAAGTATAACATGTGTACTATAAAGGTATGAAGTTTGGAAGAGTTATCTTCTATAGTTCAGGGTCAAGGTAACTTCAAAATATGTATTTAAACCAACTTTAAAGAGCTCCTGTGACCTTGACCTTGAAGCAAGGTCAAGTTACTGTGTATGTTTTTGTACCCCTTGTCATCCTACACCATCTTGCCAAATTAGGTGTTGATAGACTTAATAGTCTTAGAGAAAAATCCAACGATAAAGTTTGTTACGGATTACAGGACGCCCGGACGTCCCGACGCCCGGACGCCTGGACGCTCGGACGGACGACACGGGTGACCTAGTATACAAGTATAACATGTGTACTACAATGTTATGAAGTTTGGAAGAGTTATCTTCCATGGTTCAGGGTCAAGGTCACTTTAAAATATGTATACAGTCCAACTTTAAAGAGCTCCTGTGACCTTGAACTTGAAGCATTGTCAATCAAACTGGTATCAGAAGATAGGGATTACGTTGCCCTATATACCATGTATAGGTCAGGTATCCAATCTCAAAAACTTCAGAGAAAATAGGGAAAATGTGAAAAATGGCTGTTTTTAAGACAACATTTATGGCCCCTGCGACCTTGACCTTGAAGCAAGGTCAAGTCACTATGTATATTTGTTGACGCCTTGTCATCATATACCATCATGCCTAATTGAGTGTTGATAGACTTAATAGTCTCCGAGAAAAATCCAATGTTAAAGTTTTTTTTACGGACGCCCGGACGCCCGGACGGACGACACAGGTGAGTACATAGACTCACTTTTGCTTCGCATGTGAGTCAAAAAGTGACAGTGTAAGATAAAGTAAGTTGTACATATTTTGTCAACTTTACATACACTGTGACATTTGCAAATAGTTATGCACATATTTCTACATATTAACACACAACTGTGGACATGCACACTCATGTGTAATGAATACCACAGACAGGCCAATTCTGTGTTTGGCTACATAATGGTCAGGTAATGACTTGGACAGTCTATCCGGGTACTGCGTTTTTAGATTTCTGTTGCTACAGCAGATTCAGGTGAGAGACGTGTTGACGGCGCTGTGCAGGAGCGTGTCCATTTTGGCGGCGGACTGGCTTGGGCCTTCACCTCAGGTATCCGCTTCCCCGCAACCAGGGGACTCTCACAGGCCAGTCGTACAAAGATGATACTCTTCAACTGTAGCTCTTCCCTCGCCCCACTCCTAAGACCATTGAACAAAACGCCATTCTGCCAGATGACAACGCCAGACCTCATCGTACCAGACTAGTCAACGACTTTCTACGGCAGCAGCAGAAGCAGTAGATCACAACATTCCCGTGGCCAGCCAACTCTCCTGTCCCAGCACCTGTGGCACACATCTAGGATGAACTGGGTCGCCGAGTGCGCAGCAACGACCCTATGCCTGACAACGTTGACGAGCGTGGCAGTTGCTGCAGCAGGAGCACATTTATACATATGGCCTGCAGGAATGGATGGCAGTACCAAAGGGTACTCTTCAATCTTTGGAACACGCCGAGCGACAGAGATGCACAGTGTCTCGCTATAGAAGACGCTGCTTGAATACATGTATCTTTAGACTTCGCTTAATTATTCTTTTAAATGGGGGTCGGCCTATTGAAATGTCCATGTACATTCTTCATTCGTTTTGTTTCCAGTTTCTGATTATGAATGGAATCATAGAGAAAGAATTAAGGAAACAAAGTTCAAAAAACTTGAATGCCTTTTCTTTTGTTTGTGGTGCATGTAATCTCAAAGGTCCCTAAAAATCTACATGTAGTTGTGTTGATTTCGTGATCAATGGCCTTACATAGACTGTAAAGGCGGATAGGCTGTGAAACCTCGTTCATTCATTCCTTCACTTGGGCTGACACGTGTGTGTGAATATGCCTTCTGGCATTGCAGAGGAAAGTTTCCCAGAACCGAGTACGCTGGAGGACTGTTGCCAAGGCCCTATGCTCCACAAGGAACTCAAGGGAATAAGTCAAGTAAGTCAAGTCATTGTAGAGGGGTTCGGGCTGGATACCTCCGCTCTCTTCCCTTGGTGATGCGTTGCTAGCTTTTTGCCACACCTTTCCACATTTTGCGACCATTATCGGTCTATTGAGTATGCAATCTTTTTCTTTCAATTGTGCTCCTCTTCTTCAAGGGTGTCACGCAGCTATTGCGGTAGTCCTACGTCTCTCATTTCTCATTACTTGTACTTGCATTTCTCATTACTTGTACTCGCATTTCTCATTAGTTGTACTCGCATTTCTCATTACTTGTACTCGCATTTCTCATTACTTGTACTCGCATTTCTCATTACTTTTACTCGCATTTCTCATTACTTATACTCTCATTTCTCATTTCTTTTACTCGCACCTCATTACTAATACTCGCATTTCTCATTACTTATACTCTCATTTCTCATTACTTTTACTCGCATTTCTCATTACTTATACTCTCATTTCTCATTACTTTTACTCGCATCTCATTACTAATACTCACATTTCTCATTATTTGTACTCGCATTTCTCATTACTTGTACTCGCATTTCTCATTACTTTTACTCGCATCTCATTACTAATACTCGCATTTCTCATTACTTATACTCACATTTCTCATTATTTGTACTCGCATTTCTCATTACTTGTACTCGCATTTCTCATTACTTGTACTCGCATTTCTCATTGGGTGTACTCGTATTTCTCATTATTTGTACTCACATTTCTCATTACTTGTACTCGCATTTGTCATTACTTATACTCGCATTTCTGAGGAAATTTCTCATTACTTGTACTCGCATTTCTCATTACTTGTACTCGCATTTCTCATTACTTGTACTCGCATTTCTCATTACTTGTACTCGCATTTCTCAATATTTGTACTCGCATTTCTCATTACTTGTACTCGCATTTCTCATTACGTGTACTCGCATTTCTCAATACGGGTACTCGCATTTCTCATTACTTGTACTCCCATTTCTCATTACTTGTACTCACATTTCTCATTACTTGTACTCGCATTTCTCATTACTTGTACTCGCATTTCTCATTACTAATACTCGCATTTCTCATTACTTGTACTCGCATTTCTCATTACTTGTATTCGCATTTCTCATTACTTGCACTCGCATTTCTCAATATTTGTACTCGCATTTCTCATTACGTGTACTCGCATTTCTCAATATTTGTACTCGCATTTCTCATTACGTGTACTCGCATTTCTCATTACTTGTACTCGCATTTCTCATTACTTGTACTAGCATTTCTCATTACTTGTGCTCGCATTTCTAAATATTTGTACTCGCATTTCTCATAACGTGTACTCGCATTTCTCATTACTTTTACTCGCATTTCTCATTACTTGTACTCGCATTTCTCATTATTTGTACTCGCATTTCTCATTACGTGTACTCGCATTTCTCTTTACTTGTACTCGCATTTCTCATTACTTGTACTCGCATTTCTCATTACTCGCACTTCTAACCCTGCTGTGGATTTCGCGCTTTTTGCGTCGCTGCTTTGATCCTCTTTAATTCACGTACCTCTCATCCCTCGGTCTGCCTATCTTGCATGTTCCTGCGGCACCACCCGCCAACTCTCTTCCCAGCCATCCCTTATGACGTTGGCTGTTTAAACCTCGCCATTGTTTTTATATTCAATTTCTTGAACTCCTTATGGGGCAAACCTTGCCCATACTCTCCTGAGCCCTCACTTCCTCTTCCCAGCCCTAGCTAACTTCTGATGTTTGTCAGTCTCAACCTCTCCCTTGGTTTTATATTTAGTTTCTTGAAATCTTCATGTGGCAACACCTGCCCACACTCCTCCAAACCCTACTTCATGCTGGTTGGGAGTATCAATCCTCCGATACCCGGGACACCTGCTCCTAGCATCCCCCCCCCCTTTTACCGCTGCTCAATCTATCTTAACCTCTCTTTTGACTGCTTATTGATATCAATAATAAAAACAGCTGGCGCTGAACCTCCAGACTTTGGCATATATATATATATATATATATATATATATATATATATATATATATATATATAAATTTTTTCGGGTTCGGACCCGCAACCTCTCGAGAAAAGAGGGGGGAAAAACACACACACACACAAACACAAAAAACCAGGTTGGGTTCGAACCCACAACCTCTCGAAAAAAGAGAGGAAAAAAAGTTTCAACGTAGAATCGAATCTGTTCATGCATGACCAAGAGTCTAACGCTCTACCAGCTGAGCCATTAGAGAATTGATATGACAGAGTTTTGTCAAGCATTTATAACGTTCTTTTCCGTGGCCACACGAGCAGCTAAATCTCAACCGGCTGAATAAAAGCAAAGGAGTCTGTGCCGGGGTGAGTCTCAGATCTGCATTTGAAATTTAACATTACTGTTCATTACTCGTGCAAGGCTGTATAAGTGTTGACTGTTGATTTTTTAAAAATCATTTTATCTGTTACTCGTTTGATGGATTAACCTAAGCTCGCATTCCACAATTGTAGAACATACTGCTGAAGTGTTGTGTGTGGATCCAAAAAGCTTGCACAACTGTCCTTTGCACTGACTGTCCTATGCTCGGACTGTCCTTTGCACTGGCCCTCCTTTGCATTAACTGTCCTTCACACTGACATGTCGCGCTCACCAGTGCTTCGGGCACATGCCGGTCATTCTGTGCACTGGTCAGTGTGAAAGTCCATAGGACAGTCAGTGCATCGGACAGTCAGTGCATAGAACAGTCAGTGCGAAGGACAGTTAATGCAAAGGACAGTCCGTGCATAGGACAG
Organism: Theodoxus fluviatilis; assembly: GCA_034096865.1. Lineage (NCBI taxonomy): Eukaryota > Metazoa > Mollusca > Gastropoda > Cycloneritida > Neritidae > Theodoxus > Theodoxus fluviatilis. The sequence goes on along the minus strand of JAWQFJ010026533.1, from coordinate 11,337 downwards.
CCAGTGCAAAAGACAGTTGCGGAAGCTTTTTGGCTCCACACACAACACTTCAAGTGTAGGTTATAAAATTTTGGAATACGAGCTTAGCTTACTCCATCAAACACGTAACAGATACATGATTAAAGAAGAAGGGCAATGCCCATACGACTCACATGCTTGATCTTGACCTTTATATGACCTTGACCTTCAGGTGACCTTCAAGGTCAAGGTCAAACAACTAAACCTACCAATGACATCATACACTAAAAAATGCTTTACACGTTTTTCCTACCAAAATACATGTGACCTTGACCCAAGGTCAAGGTCATCCAAGGTCATGCAACACAAAGCTGTTAATTCAAGACATAGGAAGCACAATGGTGCTAATTGGCACTTTCTACCATGAGATATGGTCACTTTTAGTGGTTCACTACCCCATTTTGGTCACATTTCATAAAGGTCAAAGTGACCTTGACCTTGATGATATGTAACCAAATGTGTCTCATGATGAAAGTACGACATGTGTACTACAATGTTCTGAAGTTTGATAGAGTTATCTTTTATAGTTCAGGGTCAAGATCGCTTCAAAATATGTATACAATCCAACTTTGAAGAGCTCCTGTGACCTTGACCTTGAAGCAAGGTCACACAAACTGGTATCAAAAGATAAAGCTTATTTTGCCCTATGTACCATATATAGGTCAGGTATCCAATCTCAAAAACTTCAGAAAAAATTGAGAAAATGTGAAAAATGGCTGTTTTTAAGACAACATTTATGGCCCCTGCGACCTTGACCTTGAAGCAATGTCAAGTTACCATGTATGTGTTTGGGGGCCTTGTCATCATACACCATCATGCCACATTTGGTATTGATAGACAAAATAGTCTCCGAGAAAAATGCAACGTTAAAGTTTTCGGACGCCCGGACGCCCGGACGCCCGGACGCCTGGACGCCAGGATGCCCGGACGCCCGGACGGACGAAACGGGTGAGTACATAGACTCACTTTTGCTTCGCATGTGAGTCAAAAATCCTTCTTTATCCTTTCACCAATGTTCTCGAAATTAATCCTTCTCAAAACTCTACTCGCAAATGACGTCACGTTGTTGATGACGTCACACATTTCGCAATTTGGCCATTCCATGAATGGAGTATTTGGGGAGGCGATGTCGAGTGTACGACCTTAACAAGAAGGGCAAAGCCCATACGACTCACATGCTTGAACTTGACCTTTATATGACCTTGACCTTCATATGACCTTCAAGGTCAAGGTCAAACAACTAAACCTACCAATGACATCATACACTAAGAAATGCTTTACACATTTTTCCTACCAAAATACATGTGACCTTGACCCAAGGTCAAGGTCATCCAAGGTCATGCAACACAAAGCTGTTAATTCAAGACATAGGAAGCACAATGGTGCTTATTGGCACTTTCTACCATGAGATATGGTCACTTTTAGTGGTTCACTACCCCATTTTGGTCACATTTCATAAGGGTCAAAGTGACCTTGACCTTGATGATATGTGACCAAATGTGTCTCATGATGAAAGTATAACATGTGCCCCACATAATTATTAAGTTTGAAACAGTTATCTTCCATAGTTCAGGGTCAAGGTCACTTCAAAATATGTATACAATCCAACTTTGAAGAGCTCCTGTGACCTTGACCTTGAAGCAAGGTCAACCAAACTGGTATCAAAAGATAGGGATTACTTTGCCCTATATACCATATATATGTCAGGTATCCAATCTAAAAAACGTCAGAGAAAATTGAGACAATGTGAAAAATGACTGTTTTTTAGACAACATTTATGGCCCCTGCGACCTTGACCTTGAAGCAAGGACAAGTCACTATGTATGTTTTTTGAGGCCTTGTCATCATACACCATCATGCCACATTTGGTATTGATAGACTTAATAGTCTCTGAGAAAAATCCAACGTTAAAGTTTTCGGACGCCCGGACGCCCGGACGCCCGGACGCCCGGACGGACGAAATGGGTGAGTACATAGACTCACTTTTGCTTCGCATGTGAGTCAAAAACCACTTTTTCATCAAGCCTCGATTCTGAAAATTTGATACATTCAATCGGACCTAACTTCCAGTTAGTGTGCAAATTGTCAAGGAAATCCGTCCAGTAGTTTTTGAAAAAACATCTTATCTTTCAACAAACATTCCAAAGACCTGACACACATCTTGGAAACTGTCATCGATACACCATTATATATTCCATTCATACAAACGGTGAGACGACACAACACACAAACGGCTCATGTCGCAATGGGGAAATCACTGACAGAAATCATGCCTAAAAAATATGTCGAAGTGCGCGGTCTTCGCGATGTGCGGTCTTTGGTACAGTAAAAGCAAGCCCTGGAAATGTCAACCTATTTATGATTTAATGTCGATAATGTCGAGTCAAAGACAAGTTTAAAACCTACAGTTTCTAACTTACCTTCGTCGTCCAGAGACTTCATTGCTGTAAACAGAAGATGTCCAAATATGCATTGATATGCGTTGTCAATTCACAATTGAATGGAACACCTATTTTTTTTGGCAAAACATGGAACATTACAATACATGTCGTTTGAGCTTGCCATGAACATTATTGAAAGGTCAACCCACATGTGCCGTGCACGAGAAACAAGATTTAAGTACAAAAAAAGTTTTCGATATCACGGAGGGAGGGAGAAGGAGGAAGGGACGGAAAGGGAGGGAGAGGGAGGGAGGGAGGGAGGGAGGATGGGAGGGAAAGGGAGGGGGAGGGAGGGAGGGAGGGAAGGAGGGAGGGAGGGAAAGGGAGGTATGGGAGGGTCGGAAGGTAGTGAGGGAGGGGGGAGGTGGGAGGGTGAGAGGGAGGGAGGGAGGGAGGGAGGGAGGGAGGGAGGGAGGGAGGGAGGGACTGGGAGGGAGGGAGGGAGGGAGGGAGGGAGGGAGGGAGGGAGGGAGGGAGGGAGGGAGGGAGGGAGGGAGGGAGGGAGGGAGGGAGGGAGGGAGGGAGTGAGAGTCACTTTCTGACACAAAAAGCCAGGTCGGGTTCGAACCCACAACCTCTCGAAAAAAGAGAAAAACAAGAAGGGCAAAGCCCATATGACTCACATGCTTGACCTTGACCTTTACATGACAATGACCTTCAGATGTCCTTCAAGGTCAAACAACTAAACCTACCAATGACATCATACACTAAGAACTGCTTTACACAATTTTCCTACCAAAATGCATGTGACCTTGACCCAAGGTCAAGGTCATCCAAGGTCATGCAACACAAAGCTGTTAATTCAAGACATAGGAAGCACAATGGTGCTTATTGGCACTTTCTACCATGAGATATGGTCACTTTTAGTGGTTCACTACCCCATTTTGGTCACATTTCATAAGGGTCAAAGTGACCTTTACCTTGATGACATGGACCAAATGTGTCTCATGATGAAAGTATAACATGTGCCCCACATAATTATTAAGTTTGAAACAGTTATCTTCCATAGTTCAGGGTCAAGGTCACTTCAAAATATGTATACAATCCAACTTTGAAGAGCTCCTGTGACCTTGACCTTGAAGCACGGTCAACCAAACTGGTATCAAAAGATAGGGCTTACTTTGCCCTATATACCATATATAGGTCAGGTATCCAATCTAAAAAACGTCAGAGAAAAATTGAGACAATGTGAAAAATGACTGTTTTTTAGACAACATTTATGGCCCCTGCGACCTTGACCTTGAAGCAAGGACAAGTCACTATGTATGTGTTTTGAGGCCTTGTCATCATACACCATCATGCCACATTTGGTATTGATAGACTTAATAGTCTCCGAGAAAAATCCAACGTTAAAGTATTCGGACGCCCGGACGCCCGGACGCCCGGACGCCCGGACGGACGAAACGGGTGAGTACATAGACTCACTTTTGCTTCGCATGTGAGTCAAAAACCACTTTCTCATCAAGCCTCGATTCTGAAAATTTGATACATTCAAATGGACCTAACTTCCAGTTAGTGTGCAAATTGTCAAGGAAATCCGTCCAGTAGTTTTTGAAAAATCAGCCGTGGAGGGATAAACATCTTATCTTTCAACAAACATTCCAAAGACCTGACACACATCTTGGAAACTGTCATCGATACACCATTATATATTCCATTCATACAAACGGTGAGACGACACAACACACAAACGGCTCATGCCGCAATGGGGAGATCACTGACAGAAATCTTGCCCCAAAAATATGTCGAAGTGCGCGGTCTTCGCGTTGTGCGGTCTTTGGTACTGTAAAAGCAAGCCCTGGAAATGTCAACCTATTTATGATTTAATGTCGATAATGTCGAGTCAAAGACAAGTTTAAAACCTACAGTTTCTAACTTACCTTCGTCTTCCAGAGACTTCATTGCTGTAAACAGAAGATGTCCAAATATGCATTGATATGCGTTGTCAATTCACAATTGAATGGAACACCTATTTTATTTGGCAAAACATGGAACATTACAATACATGTCGTTTGAGCTTGCCATGAACATTATTGAAAGGTCAACCTACATGTGCCGTGCACGAGAAACAAGATTTAAGTACAAAAAAAGTTTTCGATATCACGGAGGGAGGGAGAAGGAGGAAGGGAGGGAAAGGGAGGGAGAGGGTGGGAGGGAGGGAGGATGGGAGGGAAGGGAGGGAGGGAGGGAGGGAGGGAGGGAGGGAGGAGGGAGGGAGGGAGGGAGGTGAGGAGGGGGAGGGAGGAGGGAGGGAGGAGGGAGGGAGGGAGAGGGAGGGAGGGAGGGAAAGAAGGAGGGAGGGAGGGGGAGGGAGGGAGGGGAGGGAAGGAGAGGGAGGAAGGGAGGGAGGGAGGGAGGGAGGGAGGGAGGGAGGGAGGGAGGGAGGGAGGGAGGGAGGGAGGGAGGGAGGGAGGGAGGGAGGGAGGGAGGGAGGGAGGGAGGGAGGGAGGGAGGGAGGGAGGGAGGGAGGGAGGGAGTGAGAGTCACTTTCTGACACAAAAAGCCAGGTCGGGTTCGAACCCACAACCTCTCGAAAAAAGAGAAAAACAAGAAGGGCAAAGCCCATATGACTCACATGCTTGACCTTGACCTTTACATGACCTTGACCTTTACATGACATTGACCTGCAGATGTCCTTCAAGGTCAAGGTCAAACAACTAAACCTACCAATGACATCATACACTAAGAACTGCTTTACACAATTTTCCTACCAAAATGCATGTGACCTTGACCCAAGGTCAAGGTCATCCAAGGTCATGCAACACAAAGCTGTTAATTCAAGACATAGGAAGCACAATGGTGCTTATTGGCACTTTCTACCATGAGATATGGTCATTTTTAGTGGTTCACTACCCCATTTTGGTCACATTTCATAAGGGTCAAAGTGACCTTGACCTTGATGATATGTGACCTAATGTGTCTCATGATGAAAGTATAAAATGTGCCCCATATAATTCTAAAGTTTGAAACAGTTATCTTCCATAGTTCAGGGTCAAGGTCACTTCAAAATATGTATACAATCCAACTTTGAAGAGCTCCTGTGACCTTGACCTTGCAGCACGGTCAACCAAACTGGTATCAAACGATAGGGCTTACTTTGCCCTATATACCATATATATGTCAGGTATCCAATCTCAAAAACGTCAGAGAAAATTGAGAAAATGTGAAAAATGACTGTTTTTTAGACAACATTTATGGGCCCTGCGACCTTGACCTTGAAGCAAGGACAAGTCACTATGTATGTGTTTTGAGGCCTTGTCATCATACACCATCATGCCACATTTGGTATTGATAGACTTAATAGTCTCTGAGAAAAATCCAACGTTAAAGTTTTCGGGCGCCCGGACGCCCGGACGCCCGGACGCCCGGACGAACGAAACGGGTGAGTACATAGACTCACTTTTGCTTCGCATGTGAGTCAAAAACCACTTTCTCATCAAGCCTCGATTCTGAAAATTTGATACATTCAATCGGACCTAACTTCCAGTTAGTGTGCAAAATGTCAAGGAAATCCGTCCAGTAGTTTTTGAAAAATCAGCCGTGGAGGGATAAACATCTTATCTTTCAACAAACATTCCAAAGACCTGACACACATCTTGGAAACTGTCATCGATACACCATTATATATTCCATTCATACAAGTGGTGAGACGACACAACACACAATTGGCTCATGCTGCAATGGGGAGATCACTGACAGAAATCTTGCCCAAAACATATGTCGAAGTGCGCGGTCTTCGCGATGTGCGGTCTTTGGTACTGTAAAAGCAAGCCCTCGAAATGTCAACTTATTTATGATTCAATGTCGATAATGTCAAGTCAAAGACAAGTTTAAAACCTACAGTTTCTAACTTACCTTCGTCGTCCAGATACTCCTTTGCTGTAAACAGAAGATGTCCAAATATGCATTGATATGCGTTGTCAATTCACAATTGAATGGAACACCTATTTGTTTGGCAAAACATGGAACATTTAAAAAAATGTCGTTTGAGCTTGCCATGAACATTATTGAAAAGTCAACCTACATGTGCCGTGCACAAGAAAGAAGATTTAAGTACAAAAACAGGTTTCGATATCAAGGAGGGAGGGAGAAGGAGGAAGGGAGGGAAAGGGAGGGAGAGGGAGGGAGGGAGGGAGGTAGGGAGGGAAAGGGAGGGGAGGGAGGGAGGGAGGGAGGGAAAGGGAGGTATGGGGAGGGAGGAAGGAGGTGAGGAAGGGGGGAGGGGGAGGGGGAGAGGGAGGGAGGGAGGGAGGGAGGGAGGGAGGGAGGGAGGGAGGGAGGGAGGGAGGGAGGGAGGGAGGGAGGGAGGGAGGGAGGGAGGGAGGGAGGGAGGGAGGGAGGGGGGGAGGGGGGGAGGGGGGGAGGGAGGGAGGGAGGGAGGGAGGGAGGGAGGGAGGGAGGGAGGGAGGTGAGGGAGGGAGGGAGGGAGGGAGGGAGGGAGGGAGGGAGGGAGGGAGGGAGAGAGGGAGGGAGGGAGGGAGTAAGAGTCACTTTCTGACACAAAAAGCCAGGTCGGGTTCGAACCCACAACCTCTCGAAGAAAGAGAAAAACAAGAAGGGCAAAGCCCATATGACTCACATGCTTGACCTTCACCTTTACATGACATTGACCTTTAACATGACATTGACCTTCAGATGTCCTTCAAGGTCAAGGTCAAACAACTAAACCTACCAATGACATCATACACTAAGAACTGCTTTACACAATTTTCCTACCAAAATGCATGTGACCTTGACCCAAGGTCAAGGTCATCCAAGGTCATGCAACACAAAGCTGTTAATTCAAGACATAGGAAGCACAATGGTGCTTATTGGCACTTTCTACCATGAGATATGGTCACTTTTTAGTGGTTCACTACCCCATTTTGGTCACATTTCATAAGGGTCAAAGTGACCTTGACCTTGATGATATGTGACCAAATGTGTCTCATGATAAAAGTATAACATGTGCTCCATATAATGTTGAAGTTTGAAAGAGTTATCTTCCATAGTTCAGGGTCAAGGCCACTTCAAAATATGTATACAATCCAACTTTGAAGAGTTCCTGTGACCTTGACCTTGAAGCAAGGTCAAGTCACTGTGTATGTTTTTGTACGCCTTGTCATTCTACAATATCATGCCAAATTGGGTGTTGATAGACTTAATAGTCTCCGAGAAAAATTCAACGTTAAAGTTTTTTACGGATTAAAGGACGCCCAGACGCCCGGTCTGCCCGGACGCCCGGACGGACGCCTGGACGCCCGGAAGGACAACACAGGTGGCCTATTATAAAAGTATAACATGTGTACTACAGTGTTATGAAGTTTGGAAAAGTTATATTTCATAGTTCAGGGTAAGGTCACTTCAAAATATGTATACAATCCAACTTTAAAGAGCTCCTGTGACCTTGACCTTGAAGCAAGGTCAACCAAACTGGTATCAAAAGATAGGGATTACTTTGCCCTATATACCATATATAGGTCAGGTATCCAATCTCAAAAACTTCAGAGAAAATTGAGAAAATGTGAAAAATGACTGTTTTAGACAACATTTATGGCCCCTGCGACCTTGACCTTGAAGCAAGGACAAGTCACTATGTATGTTTTTTGAGGCCTTGTCATCATACACCATCATGCCAAATTGGTATTGATAGACTTAAAATCCAACGTTAAAGTTTTCGGACGCCCGGACGCCCGGACGCCCGGACGGACGAAACGGGTGAGTGCATAGACTCACTTTTGCTTCGCATGTGAGTCAATAAAGCATTTGATACAAACTAAGTGAAACGACGATGAAATATAACAAAAGTCCACTGTGATCAATTTACCTCCCAATATCCATGTCCATTATTCCCCTTCTGAAAGAGATGGTGTCTTTCACTCCTAAACGGTTACACATAAATAAACTGTCACCTGACCAAGCAGGTGGAGTCTAGCCTATTATTTGGATCCAGAGTCTTTTCATCTTAATCCAAAGTGTTTCTGCTCGTTTGGTTTATGGATGGAAGGTGGGGGTGGGGGGTGGGGAAGTTTTGTTACTGTTGTTGTATTCGTTGTAACCTTGTTTCGATACAGGCCTTTGGCCTAATCGAATAAAAGATTTGTCATCTGTCAGTTCTCTCTCTCTCTCTCTCTCTCTCTCTCTCTCTCTCTCTCTTCTCTCGTTCTCTCTCTCTCACTCACTCTCTCTCTCTCCTCTATCTCTCCTGCTCGCGCTCGCTACTGCGCTGCTCTCTCTCTCTCTCTCTCTCTCTCTCTCTCTCTCTTCTGCCCTCTCTCTCTCGCTCAGCTGCGTGAATAAATAACAATATCATTGCTTTGTCCATCTTGCCAATGGTTTACAACTGTGATCTTATCTTGATGTGAATCTGTTGAAAGTTTGTTTCCCTTCTTGTCTAAATGGTTACAAAACATCCCGGGTAGGAAACGTCCCGGGTAGGAAACGTCCCGGGTACAAAACGTCCCGGGTAGGAAACGTCCCGGGTAGGAAACGTTCCGGGTAGGAAACGTCCCGGGTAGGAAACGTCCCGGGTACGAAACATCATGGGTACAAAACGTCTCGGGTACAAAACGTCCTGGGTACGAAACATCACGGGTACAAAACGTCCCGGGTAGGAAACGTCCCGGGTAGGAAACGTCCCGGGTACAAAACGTCCCGGGTAGGAAACGTCCCGGGTAAGAAACGTTCCGGGTAGGAAACGTCCCGGGTAGGAATCGTCCCGGGTACGACACATCACGGGTACAAAACGTCCCGGGTAGGAAACGTCCCGGGTAGGAAACGTCCCGGGTAGGAAACGTCCCGGGTACGAAACATCAGGGGTACAAAACGTCCCGGGTAGGAAACGTTCAGGGTAGGAAAAGTCCCGGGTAGGAAACGTCCCGGGAAGGAAACGTCCCGGGTAGGAAACGTTCCGGGTACAAAACGTTTCGGGTACAAAACATCCCGGGTACGAAACATCACGGGTACAAAACGTCCCGGAGGAATTCGTCCCAGGGTAGGGGAACTACGTTCACGGGTACAAAAACGTTCACGGGTAGGAAACGTCCCGGGTAGGAAACGTCCCGGGTAGGAAACGACCAGGGTACGAAACATCCCGGGTAGGAAACGACCAGGGTACGAAACATCCCGGGTACAAAACGTCCCGGGTAGGAAATGTCGCGCTCCCCACGCGTGTCATATCTGCATGCGCTGCCTGCTAAGTCTCAGTTCATAGGCGTCTCACTCTCGCCCTACGACGGTATTGTCCAGTTTCTGAATCACCATCACCTGTCCATCTCAGATGCCGAAATGATCCAGCATAGAACTTGTCCTGTGAAAGGACCAATTGAAGGCCACCGTTGGAAGCGATACCTGTAGGCATACGAGGGTAACACCACGCTTGAATGCACGGGAAAGGTGCGAAAGAATAAAGGTTGAGCAATCATAATCATCATTTTCTATTGGTGCTAATTTGATTTTATTTAATATATGGAACTGGTGGCCGTCAAAGTTGTTAAAATTGGCCGTGAAACCAAAGAGTGCCCACTTTCTTCTGGACGTCTCTGCAACACAATATGAGTCATTCATCCGTCTTTCGCCGCTGTCACGCCGATATGGTGGGGAAAGGAAAAGCCGCAGTATGTCAGATGACTTTTGAGGAAACACAACGAAGGCTTGGCACTTTTTCTTTTATTCCCGTTTAGAGATGCAGCTCATGGCACCAGTCCTTTCTAGTCAATAAACAAAAGCTTGAGAACGATGGGAAAAGTACTCCACATCTTTTGTGGCCCGCCGCCTGTCCTTATATGCATTAACATACAACAAAGTTTGAATTTAATGCGTTTTGTGGTTTCATCTATTCAATCCCACTGTGCAATTATCGAGTTTGCCCAATTACACCGTGCATGGGATGTGTGAGAAATCCCACAGTAGTGAAAAAAATCGTTCGATGCGCTTGAATTTTTACTCGATCAATGCACGAAGATGAAGCAGGTAAATGAACATTGTACAAAGGTTTTACTACCCGTATATCAATGCTGGTAGTTTCGGGGTGGTTTTACACCACAGAACCTCGTGCTTTCTAATTTCATCTCATCTCATTTCATTTCATCACATCTCATCTCATCTAATCTTGTCTACGCGTTAGGATATCCATCCATCAGCCCATTTACCTATCTCTTTGTTTTAGGAGGGGGGGGGGGACTTCATATGCTTTTTATGCTTATAACTGCAAAAACGTTGAATGGATGAATGGATATATGAAGGATGGATGGATGTATAATGTGTAGCGGCACCAGCATTTACATTGCTGGGGCTACTATGCAGGCTGGGAACTTTTCCCCTGCCTCCCGAGTGTTGGGCGGCAGAGGCACAGAGGGACATGGAGTCAGTCAAGTTCCCGTTACATCCATTTATTTCTGAGTAGCAAGAATGAGTCCGTACTCTATGCGGCTCTCAACACAAGTCTCTGGGCATAAGCGGTCACCTCAATATATCTGATCAAAACCGGAAAAGGCGTGGCATGGGGTTGGTGAAGGTGTGGGCTGGGGGCGGTACCAGGGATGTGTAGGAAGAAAGGGGGGGGGGGGGGGGTCCGACTCACAAGACTGATCTCTTGGAGATACTATCGCGCCAGCATCAGGTCTCCATGCTGCCTGACCAGAGGCGTGTCCGAGAGTGAGATAATGGGAAACGACAGTGGGAAGGGCGGCTGGCATGAACGGTATGGCTTCAGTGTCCCAGAGTCTGACGTGGGGATGGAATCAGAGAGGGGGGGGGGGGGGGTATACAAATGGAGAAAGCAGGGGGTGGAGAGCGTGGGAACGGGCGAGAAATAGCCTGAGTGGGCAAATGACCACTGGTGACAAACTGGAAGATAGGAGGGGTTCATGCAGAGAACGCAAAGTCAGCAAAGTAAAGT
>JAWQFJ010026532.1:7500-15419 GCA_034096865.1 Theodoxus fluviatilis | reverse complement strand
ACCTTAGGAGGGAGGAGGAGGAGGAGGAGGAGGAGGAGGAGGAGGAGGAGGAGGAGGAGGAGGAGAAGAAGAAGAAGAAGAAGAAGAAGATTATTATTTTCAAAAGCACTTGATTCACAGATTAGTCAGATGGCAGTGGCTGGAGTGGTGTTGCACATAGCAGGTGGATAGATAGATGGATGGAGTTTTACGGCCTACCAGTATCAGCCTTAAGATAGCAGAAAAAAATGTCTGTTGTTCAGAGATATGGAATGAAAGCATGCACACAAAGTTAGTGAATGTTTTCCAACAAGAGACATTGGAGTCAAAGTAATGTGAGTGATGCAATCTTTTATGCTGGGATATGGAAAGAGCACGTGGCCTAGTACAGGCAGGCGGGGGAGTTTGCTGGCTTGTAGCAGATTGAGTTCCCTGGTTGCCATGGGAAAGTGAAATTTGCATGTGTATGAATTTGACAGAAAATGTATAGGTTAAAAACATAAATAATATTTCCCGCATTAAACATTTTCAGTTCCTATAATGTAGTTACTGATTTGATCTGTTCAAAGATTGCCATATCAAAAAGATCATCGACTTACTTTTAACAGAAATCTGTGAAGAAAAATTGATACAACTGCATGAAGGAGTGCTCAAAGTAGCCCACAAAGGGAGACTTATCCCACTTCATGTAGAAGTCACTTTGATGAAGGAGGTTATCTGACTGTTGAAAGGAAGCATCTGTGAATGTGATGTAAGTACAGATTAAGTCAGACAGAGCAAATGTGTGCCAGTGGGTTATTTAATCCATCGTGCCGATTGAGAATGCAGAGAATTACTTTCAAGCCAACAGAATGACGATTGCATGGTGTGTTTCCAAATAAAATATTTCCTCGCACTAATTTTGTATCGGATCTTAACACAATCCAAAAGCATAGAACGCGTACATTCTGGACCCAATGGTTTGAGAAATTAAAATGGTGGGCAATTAACCAGCTTGTCGTGATTTCGGCCGATGTCGGAGAGGTGCTAAGAAAAAATTCGAGTGTGAAGACGACAGCCAAATTTTCCCCCAACATTTTCGTGAACTTTGAACATGTCATTGCGTGAAAAAATCTTTCGAGAGACGTGTGCACTCATAAGTCATTTGCATGTTTCCTTTGAGACCTTGGATGTGCGAAAAGTTAAGCAGGAAAAGGAAAGTTTTGCAACTAGTAAGGTTGAAATGGTGGGTGCCAGGAGGGTGTCGGGTAGGGCATGACATAGAGAGGACCGGACAAGTAATTTCTGAGGTTGGTAACTCTTTTGTAAGCAATTAGAAGTGTTTCAGTGAAAATTGAGTATCCTTCTTCACCCGAAGACTGTAGTAGATGCCAGTTGGAGAGGAAAGTTGATCAAATGCGACTAGTGATGGAATGCTACTGAAGTGTGATGGAATGCTACTGAAGTGTGAGGGTGGGTAGGATCGATCGAGGGGGTGTTAGGACTGGGTCTGATGTTAATTGTAGGCATTCCGCTCTGGATAAAATTCTACTCCAAGTGGAGAACTTTCTGTACAACTGGGAGGGGGTAATGGAGGAACAAGTCAGCAATTTTTTTAATTGTGTGCCAAAGTCTTCATCACTGAATCAGAGGCGACGAAGGCGGAGAAGTTGTGAGAAGCGGGTGGGGATTGTTGGAAGAACGGTAATCATGGTGTGAGTGGGAATCTGTAGTATTGTCAAAGACAGAGGTGTCGATGGTATAAAAAAAGAGTAATTGAGACATAAGAAATTTCATAAATGAACTGGATATTGGGATGGAACCGTCGTATGGCATTAATGAAGTCAGTCACTACCCTAGTATGATATGATCGTTAGCAATGTTCTTATATCATGCTTTGAAAAGAAGACGTGAAGCAGTGGAAATAATCAATGCCGATGCGTACAATATGTTTCCGTTGTGACAGGTCGGTGGCCAATCAAATAAACAAGTTCGTTCGTTCCTCTCTCTCTCTCTCTCTCTCTCTCTCTCTCTCTCTCTCTCTCTCTCTCTCTCTCTCAGGGCTATTAACCCTGACGATAATTATGTGTAAAATGTTACAAATGCAAGATAGAATATACATTATTATCATGCTGACAAGTCGGTACAACAAATGTTCTTGTTGTGCACCAAGTACACTGACGATGATTGTACAATGTTGCAATGAGCATAGTAACTATGATTAATGTATTATATAAGATCATGCCTGCTATCATGTGTATCGTTACATATTCATTTGATTCTATTGTATTTCAAAGTGTTATTCCACAACTGTACTGATTTTACATGTGTACATATAAATGTTCTGGTTCTACGCATGTACATACATATGTAAGTTTTATTGTCATGACGGGTCGTCGGCTGCAATAAAGAAATCTCTCTCTCTCTCTCTCTCTGTCTCTCTGTCTCCATCCGTGCATCCATCCATATATATCTCTCTCTCTCTCTCCCTGTGTGTGTGTGTGTGTGTGTGTGTGTGTGTGTGTGTAACCATTTTGTGATTGCGTTCCAACGAGTACTTGTGCACAGCTTTTTAGTAAGAGGATTCTTTTAGTTGTCGCTGGGCCTATTGGATATAGAGGTCCCATCTCCAAACCACCATCGCACCCCTTTTGTCGGCAGTTTTAATCAATGACAATGTCATCCCTTAAAAACTCATTCTGCAAAATGTTCCTCTCTTCCTTTGAAATGTTCGAGTGTCGATACATAAGAGGCGATCTTCATCTTGTGTATTTCAACAAGACGTGAGTATATAACATTCCACGGTATTTACAATGCCATGAGGGTGTTCCTTCCGTGGTCGCGAGGTGGGACAACTGGCACAGAGTCCCGCGAGACATTAACAGTGATGTTCGAAATAAGCGGCAAAAAAGTCTTGTTCTGACTTGATATACGAATCCTCGAGGAGGCTGTCTTAAAACTGCCATCCATCGTAGCTCCGAAAGAATTTTTGACAGTGTCCTGTTTGTTTATGGATGGTCTGAGTGGGATAAAATACGAGGCCTTTGGATATAACAGAGCGTTCAGTATCTGCGGCGAATCAGATGAGACACATTGGAGCAGTTTGCAGAGTTCGTCTTCAGAGATCGGGGTGGCTGCGCCCCCTACAACTAGGTACCCGAACTGCCCCCGACATCAGCACACGGGAGGCGACGCCACCGACCAAAGTTTCAGGCACGGTGGAAGGCACCACGAGTCCCTTGGCTCCATCCACCTCCAGACAAGGAGACGGGGAGTCGGATGCCTGGAGGCTCTTGTGCCGAGTGAGGTAAACAAAGGGATGGTTACCAGGGAAGAGATGGGACTCCGCAACGTAGCAGGCACATCATCCATTGAAGAAGAAAGTTAAAGAAGGCTACATCTTCTAGCCGAGAAGATCCACTCTCCGACGAAGGTGAGGGTTCGTCCCCCGATAAAGAAGGGGAGACAACCGCAAATCCATATCCCCATGAAACCACCGACGGATCAACACAGCGGATTGCATCACGTCAAAGATTATAGGTTACCTATAATCTTTGATCACGTACTGAGATCCCAGGTGTGCGGTGAACGACAAGCCTTGGGCAGGAGCATCAGGACCCAAAAAGTCGTATCCAAGGGGAAAAACCGCGTTAAAAGCGATTTCAGGCCTGGGAGTTGATATTTTACATTGTACAGCTAATTTTTGTTTTTGAATTAAATGTGTGATGAAAACTTTTGAGTCGAAAATTTGCGTCTGTGTATAGGTCGCCTTGTATTCTAAAGCGATTCTTCATTTTTCGCTTTTTGTTTTGGTTCTATTTTATGTGTCGCCTGCAGTTCACCTGTTAGAGTTAGTTTGCTGTGAAATATTTTTGATGAGGTCATGATGAATTGGAGGGGAAAAGTAACTCTGAATTGTGCGATCCTGCCAAAGGAGTGTTCAAAAATAAATGAGAAAAAGAATTGCCCATTGATGTAGTGTGGCTAGTGGTATCCACTTGCTACATGATCTGAAATGAGATATTGACCGACAGGTCTGGCCAGATTGGCTAGGAGTGGATGCAGGTGCATGCTATTTAAGCTCGTCATGAGTCATATTCTTGTTGCTAGAGCGACAAATAGTCAGGTTTCATCTCAAGCACAATAGAAACTGAATTTGCACATTCCCTGCATCATAGGGTAACTGTGAGCTCATTTCGTTCTTTTTGCAAGCATCACAATTTTGAGGAATCTGAACATTTACAATCCTCTGAGGATGTAAAAATATATTTCCTCAGTTGATATTTTATCTTGTACAGCCGAGTTGTAGTTTTTGTTTTATATCCGAATAAGACTTTCGAGTCCAAAATCTGTGCCTGTTTTCATCTTGTATTCTGATATGACTCTTAATTTGCTGGCTTTTATTTTGGTTTTATTTCACAGCAAACCGTCCACGCAGTAGCTGAGATACATGACACTAAGCATATTTCCCCCTCACTTCCATATATCAGATATACTAATGATAACACATGATATTCCTAAACATCAGTGGAACAATAATTATATCACTTTATTTCCATGTGTTCTAGTACATGATGCAACACGGATAATGCACATTTAAAGAATACACAGGCACACAGCATCCTCAACACAGATATAAGGCTTGTTCAGGAGTACTCAGCGCTGCATGAGCGCTTCATGTTGGCAATTGAGCGCTCTTTGCCACTCCTGAACGCCTCAGATTTTGTGCAGCGCTTCACTTGTTAAAGGGGAGGTAAATCTTCTGCGCCCCATGTTGTGTTGATAGACGCGAAGAAAGTGTTTTCTTTGCCACAGACATCGTTTATGCACGTTTAAATGTATTCTGCATGAATAAAGTCCACTACTGTATCATCCTTACTTGCCATTACTTGCACATACAGAGCGCTTGGGGCAAATAAAGCCCGTTCCAGTTCCAAAATGATGTTTCTGAGGGTTATTTTACGCATCGACGGCCAGTGCGGGATCGAAGACGCCATTTTGATTGTGATGCAAAATCATCTGAAGCAAGACGGATTGAGGATTCACAGCGCTGCTCAGCGCTGAGTGAATCACTTCCCAAAATTGCCGTTCAGGAGTGAATCACATGCAGCGCTTTGAATCGCTGCGCCTCCTCAGCAAGCCTATAGAGAAGGCAGTCCATGTTTGAACCCTGGGCATGAAAACATTGTCATGCACAAGGTCTCTGCCCAAGAAAACATTTATTCAGTCAGACATGGTCCGTCTTTGTTATGTGAGGACACCAATTATACATGTACCCATTTGGATATGTTATCATCACAGAAGCACGACTGTCATACAGGGTTTATTTACTGTGTTCCTCTCACACAACAGCTTTCCTTCATCTGGCTCACTGTTCATTTCTCTCCTGTAAGATTTAGTTTTGTGGATTATCTATGGTCAGTCAGAGCTTCCTGGCTCTGTATGACCTTGAAAACATCAGACTGCTTTTCATATCTTAAACACCTGCAGTAAATTGAACTGCGTACTCCCTCCAATCATTTTCCAGTTTCATGATATTACAAGTGTATCAATTCAATGTTGCCTACCTACACCTTTTACTGTAGTAAAGTGTAAAAATTGATTTTTATCAAATGTTAGATCACTTCTGTTGCTTTGTCACTTTAAATTTTTTTCTTTCAAAACTACTATCATGGAGAAGTAAAACTCAAACTTCTATGTATAACCTTTTGTTTAGCATCAACAGCACAATGGAATGAAATACCTTTCTGCCTGAAAACATGATTGTTAATACTTTATTGAATCACAATGATGTAGCTCATTCACCAAACAAACACCCCAACACATCAACCACAATGAAGACAAGCTCTTCATATCTGTTGCTTGTAAACCACCAAGCTGGTCATGAATCACTGTTTTGAAGTAAACATCTCATGCACTCATACATAATCTTTCTTGTGACAAAACTTGAGGCATGCTATTTCATGCAGTCAGATGACCAAAACACTGTTCATTTGCCCTCAAGACAAAATCCGACCTATGAAAAGTCTCACGGACAGTTCACCAGACAACACACTTATGCTGGCAAGCTACCCGCTCCCTTGTATGGAGAGGGCAGAGGGGAAAGGTCATGGCAGCCAGGAGACTAGCTCAGGTACTCCAAGCTTGCCTTGGCTTTCTCCATCTCATGCAGGAAAGAGTAGAACTGGGGCAGCGTCAGCTCTGAAGCAAATGGAATTGCAACGCAGCCATGATGATATACATAGAAGTTCAAACAAATTGGACAGCTTTGTTAAAACAACCTTTCAACTAAGGCCTGCAAGAGCAAACATCTAGTGCGTCAATGTGTTTATTTTAAAGTCAGTTATATCATTTTCATGGAATTAGCATGAGATTATGAAAACGTAGCTATCTCTGTCTGAAAATCAGATTCCAAAATGAGGAAATCAAGCCTCAATGGAATGGCAGCTGGACAGTGTCAAATGCTGACAATTGCTTGGTGAGAAAAAAAAAACCATTTATCTCTCCCGTCCTTGTTAAAAAAAACTTCATGTGCGCGCACGCACACACACACACACACATACATGTAGGCACACACACGCACACATGCACACATACATGCACACACATGCATGTACACACACACACACATGTGCACACACACATGCATGTACATACACACAATGTACACATGCACACACACACACACATGCACACACACACATACATATGCATGCATGCACACACATGCACACACACACACAAACATGCACAAACACACCTACCTCTAAGCTGTATACTAGGAGTACGCTAAAGAATATAAAGGTAAAGGTGCTCTTTATTATACTGCAACTTTTTCACCCATTGATGGCTGCTCAAACAGCATACATTTGCTCCCTGGTCATCAGGCTACCTCTTTTTATCACTCTAACACCATCTCAACTCCCTGGGGAGCATGCAACCAGGCTGCAGGAGAACTCGCCAAAGTTATCTCTCACAATCAACTCAGCCCTTACAGGTACCCGTTTTACTCCTGGGTGACACAACAAATTGCCGGCACATATGTTCCACAAGTTCAAAGTCGGTCAGACAGACAGATGTTCTTGCGACACTGCCTCAATGACCGGTGAACACCTTCTCCAAGACTGCCCCCACCATGATGCCCTCAGAAGAGCCACGTGGCCAGACCCAACACCAGTGAGGAGCAAACTCTATGGCAACCTGGAGGAGCTGCGGAGAACAGCTGCATTTGTGCGAGCGACTGGCGCAATCATCTAGCGATCGACAAGAAGAGAAGATTCCTGGGTGGGGAGAGGCAATGTGAGTAAAGCACCTTGCTCAAGGATGCAACTCTAGAATCCACGCAGCTTTGAACGCTGCACCCGATAGCCACAAGCGACCGAAGGTCAACAGCACTCACCACACGGCTACGGAGCCCCACATATATGATGAAGATAATGATGATGATGATGATGATGATGATGATGATGATGATGATGATGACAATGCTGACTAGGGTGATGTAATTCAACAGAAAAGACATTATACGATTATTTCCTGTGACTCTACACACCACTCTAGCCACCTCTGCCATTTTAGCCATCAGTTGCCGCCAAACAAAAGTGGGGGCAAGTACTCTCCAGCTTTATGACATTCTTCTCAATTTGGAAGCCACGTGGAGAACACGAAGTAACTCTCTGGCTGACAAGGACGATGCAAGAAGAAGCAGCGACTTCAGTATGGGAATGGCTGCAGGGCTGCGATAGGGGGTATGGGATATTATGCATGCGGATGCTGTTGCATGTAAATGATGTAGAAGTCAATGCACATTGATCTGCTGGATGTATGTCACTGGCCAGCAGCCCAGACTTACCCATGTACACATTTCTTGTACCATTCCCAGTGTTGATGACAAGTTTCAGCTGAAAAAAGAAAAAGTTAAAAACCTAAGTTTGATACCATGCATGATTTTCTGGATCATA
>JAWQFJ010026531.1:0-15000 GCA_034096865.1 Theodoxus fluviatilis | reverse complement strand
CAGGTGATAACCACCTCACTCGAAGTCCCTCCTTCCACAACAACCGTCTGTGTGTGTGTGCGTGTGTGTGTGTGTGTGAGTGTACGTCCGTCCGTCCGTCCGTCTGTCTGTCTGTGTGTTTGTGTGTCTGTCTGTCTGTCTGTCTGCCTGTCTGTGTGTGTGTGTGTGTGTCTGTCTGTCTGTGTGTCTGTCTGTCTGTCTGTTTGTATGTCCGTCGGTCGGTCTGTCTGTCTATCTATGTGTGTGTCTGTGTGTGTCTGTCTGTCTCTGTATGTGTGCGCTTCTCTCTCTCTTTCTCTCTCTCTCTCTCTCTCACACACACACACACACACACACACACACACACACATCGAAAACTACATCTTCCGGAAAAAGCTCTAAGTACTTATACGACAGAAGTGTAGTAAAATCACAGACCTCTTCAATGTCCGGAAGGAAAACTTGCTGTGTATAATGATGTGCCGAGACGTGTATTCAAACTCAAAGGCAGTGAAAACTTGCTATGTATGATGATGCGTGGAGACGTGTATTCAAACTCAAAGGCAGTGAAAACTTGCCTTCGTCTCTGGCTGTTTGGTACTGTACTTGTACTAGTTGTAGATGAAAACTATCGCACCCACGTACGCAGTGCTCATTCTCGTGTGCATGGGTAGCACATTTCATCACCCAGTAACACAGCACACAGGCCACAGGCAAATACAATGCAAATGGGTAGGCCTATAGGAGTATGCACATTTATTCAAAGAAGGTCTTCACGTCCAACCTTGCACTGCTTTTCGATATATGACAGAATGTACGCCGTTTCAAAAATGTAGATGAGTACCAAAACGAGTTCTGAAGCACATCTTGCACAAAAAACATATAAAGAGAGAAAAAGCAAACAGCACAATGACAATGAAAAAGAAATGATGAATATGCATGAAGGGAAAAACCAGTTGTGGTAACGGTAATCCGACCGAGCCTAATTTTTCCTGCCGTCACTAACTTTAGTTTTTTATCGAGGAGAAGGGGAAGGGGGGAACTGCGGAACCAGGGGAGGGGGGAGGGCGAGGGGGTAGAGGGGAGGGGGAAGGAGGGAGGAGGGAGGAGGGATTTCGAGGAAAAATGATAGACTCGTGCTTTCATATCTTCCCTATAAATACAATTTAAGGGGGGTGGGGGGTGGGGAGTGGGGGTGGGTGGAGATGGGGGGTGGGGGTGGGGGTGGGGAGTGGGGGGCGTTTTGAGCGAAAGAAAACTTTCAAGTTATGTTCAGATAAATTTACTCTTTAATTTGACATGACACACACACACACACACACACACACATAAACACACTTATACACACACACGCACGCACACACACACACACACATACACACACACAGTGGATGTTCTGTTAATAAGAAGATATTTTAAAAACAACACCTGGAAATCAAAATTGAACTAAAATATTCTTTCATGAACAAGCAAGTTTCTCAGTTGATTTAAACAGAGTTGAAAAATCAAAACGTGTTGTGTTTATGTGATACACGACACAAATGTTTTATCATAAAAGAAGAGCGCAAAACTCCACCAAGGATAGCACAAACTACTCTTCCATGGTCTGTTTAATTCAGGCAGGATGTTCTGCTGGCCAGGCCTGACGCTACGAAGCGTAGTTCATTTTAGTGGCTGAAAGCGATTTCTGAGTGCTGAACGCGTACAACGACGTCATTAATAGTTTGACGTCACCAACTTCTTGATTTGCAATAAAACTGCTCTTTTTTGGTCGCCATTCCAAAACGAGAAACACATAACCTCCAAAATTAAATTGGATCGTTTCCTGTTTAAAACCCTGACTTTTCACCAAACGTTCTTCACATCTGTTTTGAACTGTTGGAGTTATTTTGCTAAGTAAGTAACGAACCCAGGGTAACTCATAACGTCCTTGGCGGAGGCTACCACTGGAGTGCACAGGTCGTGCGTGTACTATGAATAATGTCGACACTTCTCGGCATAAGTACAGCCGAACAAACCACTCATGCTTAGTGGAAAGTTCATATTCTCCATCAGTGGTGCACTACAACTTAGAGCATTCAGAACTGGGACATAAATGCTGGTCTACATATCAGTTTTCCGACAAGAGTGACTCCTGTTTTTACTGCAAAGACCTCCTAGTCTCTCACAGCCTCAGCCAGTCCGTTCCAGAACGCCTCCCTGGCTCTCTCCTCGTCAGGCCACGCGATGTACGTGGTCATCTTCAGCACGGCGTACATGGTCCTGGTCACGTGAGCTCGAGCCACCTCCTGCAGCATCACCACCACCATCAGGTCATGACCTCGCTCCAAAGTCAGCCTGTGGGTCAAGGACAGTTCGAACTGGCACCACTCGCTGGTGGCGGTCCCTTCACTCATGATGGCGATGACCTTTCGACTGGCGGCGATGGAATCCACGATGTTGTCCACAATGAGCTTGCCAGCCAGGAAGTCTCTCTCGTGCAGACACAGCCTCAGTCCCTGTGTGTCCTCCAGGGCGGGCATGAGCTGTCTGACCACCCACGCGTGGTCTCTGGAGTCGTAGATGACAAAGGCGTCGAAACGGAAGTCGCGAGCCTCCCGTCGGTTTCCCTCGCGCCTGGTCGTTGATTGGCGCAACATGAAGAGGAGGTACTCCAGGTGCCACCGCTTGCGATACACCAATGGAAATACGACCGCCACCAGCAGCAACAAGGATGAGATGGCCGAGATGATCTCTTTCGTCACTGAAGAGAGGAGGCACAGTCGCCTGGTGATCTGAAAATCCACCAGTCTCGTGCTCGTGAGGGGAGAACTACAGTGATAATCGTCGAGTTGTTCGAATTGCGTTGTGTTCCTCTCGATCCAGAGCTTGAGCCAGAGTATGTCGCAACTGCACGCGAAGATGTTCTGGTTTAGATTGACTTTCTTTAGGGAGTCCTGTAACTCAGGTGGGATTATTCTTTCGGTACCGAGAGGCAACCGGTTGATACTGACGTCGAAAGTCCTGAGGGCTGTCAGCTTGGACAGAACGGACACATCAAGTGAGACCAAGTCATTATCTGAAAGTACCAGAAGCTCCAGACCCGTTAGCGCCCCTAAAAAGGGCGGTAGGAAGGACAACTCGCAAGTCTGTAGCTGGAGAGCTTTCAGAGATCTGAGAGGGGCGAACAGCCTAGATAAGTATGTTGAAGGAAATTTACCCAAGTAGGTATTTGAAAAGCTCAAATAACGCAGACCCTGACAGCCAGAGAAGGCATCCTCGTGAATCTGATCTACATGAGATATTCTGTTGTAGTTGAGGTAGAGCTTTTGCAGATTGGAATTGTTGAACGCGGAGGAGAAGACGTGAATATGAGCGCCGAGATTCGAAACAAAAAGTACTTGCAAACTGGGCATGCCAGCAAAACTGTTGCTAGCCAAGCAGTCAATGTTGTTGCTGCCAATGTCCAGGTATTCCAAGCAAGAAAGGCAGAAGTAACTCGCTCTGTCAATATGCGTGATGTCGTTGCCATTTAGTCGCAGGTTTCGAAGCCGTGGGAAAAGGGGAAGATGATGCTGACAGAATGCGGGTATACTCTGGAGGCGATTTTCAGCAAGGTCCAGCAAGGTCAAATTAGACATGTGTGTCAAATTGATAGTATGCAAAACGTTACCACGAAAACTTATGAATTCCAGTGTGTCAGGCAGTAGCCCCATGTCCACCTCTGCAATCTTGTTTAGATCGAATTCTATCATTCTCAAAGGAAAACTGGCCAAACCACTCGACAGCCCGTTTACGCCTTTCAGGTTCATGCTTTTCAGCGAGATCGTCGTCAAAGGTAGCGGTTTGAGATTCTCGAACAAATGTTGCAGCTCTGGTTCGCGAATGCTGTTGAGGCTCAGGTTGAGTGACGTGAGGTGGGTGAATGGAAGCAGGGATGTGTGTTCAATCCTGTTTATTCCGCACGATGTCAGGCTTATGTTCTCCAGAGGCAGTTGGCTGATGTTGGCCAGGGTCCATGACGTCACGTTGGGGAGGCTGAAGTTGGTGAAGACGGCCTTTGTGGTGCCTTTGGGCAAAGGGGGAACATACGTCACCACACCGCCTCCGTCACAGCTGGACACGTGACCATGGCAGTAGCAGAGCTCCGTAGCACACCCTGGCGGCGGGGAGAAAAGGTCACCGGAGATGACGTCACCCTGAAGAGGAAATCCCGTTGCGAACGAGACGAGCAGCACCAGAACGTGCACGTTCCACAAAACCAGCCCCAAGCTTGTCCCCGTCATAGCCAAGGGTCTGAAGAGAGAGAAGATGAAGGCAATTATATACACGTACAACAAAGCCAGCCCCAAGCTATAGTTCCCGCAATAGCGAAGGGTCTGAAGAGAGAGAAGATGGAGGCAATTATATACACGTACAACAAAACCAGCCCCAAGCTTGTTCCCGCAATAGCGAAGGGTCTGAAGAGAGAGAAGATGAAGGCAATTATGTACACGTACAACAAAGCCAGCCCCAAGCTTGTTCCCGTCATAGCGAAGGGTCTGAAGAGAGAGAAGATAAAGACAATTATGTACACGTACAACAAAGCCAGCCCCAAGCTAGTTCCCGCAATAGCGAAGGGTCTGAAGAGAGAGAAGATGAAGACAATTATGTACACGTACAACAAAGCCAGCCCCAAGCTAGTTCCCGTCATAGCGAAGGGTCTGAAGAGAGAGAAGATGAAGACAATTATATACACGTACAACAAAGCCAGCCCCAAGCTTGTTCCCGTCATAGCGAAGGGTCTGAAGAGAGAGAAGATGAAGACAATTATGTACACGTACAACAAAGCCAGCCCCAAGCTTGTTCCCGTCATAGCGAAGGGTCTGAAGAGAGAGAAGATGAAGACAATTATGTACACGTACAACAAAGCCAGCCCCAAGCTAGTTCCCGCAATAGCGAAGGGTCTGAAGAGAGAGAAGATGAAGACAATTATGTACACGTACAACAAAGCCAGCCCCAAGCTTGTTCCCGCAATAGCGAAGGGTCTGAAGAGAGAGAAGATGAAGGCAATTATGTACACGTACAACAAAGCCAGCCCCAAGCTTGTTCCCGCAATAGCGAAGGGTCTGAAGAGAGAGAAGATGAAGGCAATTATGTACACGTACAACAAAGCCAGCCCCAAGCTTGTCCCCGTCATAGCGAAGGGTCTGAAGAGAGAGAAGATGAAGGCAATTATGTACACGTACAACAAAGCCAGCCCCAAGCTTGTACCCGACATAGCGAAGGGTCTGAAGAGAGAGAAGATGAAGGCAATTATGTACACGTACAACAAAGCCAGCCCCAAGCTTGTTCCCGCAATAGCGAAGGGTCTGAAGAGAGAGAAGATGAAGACAATTATGTACACGTACAACAAAGCCAGCCCCAAGCTTGTCCCCGTCATAGCGAAGGGTCTGAAGAGAGAGAAGATGAAGGCAATTATGTACACGTACAACAAAGCCAGCCCCAAGCTTGTCCCCGTCATAGCGAAGGGTCTGAAGAGAGAGAAGATGAAGACAATTATGTACACGTACAACAAAGCCAGCCCCAAGCTTGTTCCCGCAATAGCGAAGGGTCTGAAGAGAGAGAAGATGAAGGCAATTATGTACACGTACAACAAAGCCAGCCCCAAGCTTGTTCCCGCAATAGCGAAGGGTCTGAAGAGAGAGAAGATGAAGGCAATTATATACACGTACAACAAAACCAGCCCCAAGCTTGTTCCCGCAATAGCGAAGGGTCTGAAGAGAGAGAAGATGAAGGCAATTATGTACACGTGCCACAAAGCCAAGCGATGAATTCCAGGTAGGAATTGAAGAGCTGGTCCTTGTACCGGCAGCTAGGGGTGGACTAGGAGTGGCGACTGGGGTCGAGTATCGTGGTAAGAAACGTAAGGCGCTACAGAAAAGGTGCTAAATTAGAGATGTTTTTTAATACAATATTTTGAGGTTATTTTTACGAATGCAACAGCGTACTTGAAAATAACGACTACTATAAATGTGTAGATATATCTGTCTGTGTGTCTGTCTGTGTGTCTGTCTGTGTGTCTGTTTGTGTGTCTGTCTGTCTGTGTGTGTGTGCGTGTGTGTGTGTGTGTCTGTCTGTTTCTCTGTTTCTCTCTCTTTCTCTCTCTCTCTCTGTCTCTCTCTTTCTCTCTCTCTCTGTGTCTCTCTCGCTCGCTCGCTCTCTTGTTCTGTCTCTCTCTCTCTCGCTCTCTCTCTCTCTCTCTCTCTCTCTCTCTCTCTCTCTCTCTCACACTCTGCCAGCCAAGCGAGGGGAAGCTGCGACCCATGCCCATCCACCCAGTCGTCGGCAGCAGCCCTGGCGCTCCAAGAAGAAGTAGGGCCTTATGGACTTGAAGAACAGCGACTTTTCTCTTCACGCGTCCCGGTTAACAAGACTTATTGAAGTCTTGATTTCCCCACCCCCACCTGTTTCGTTATTTGAGATGTTGGTACGGTAAACATTTGTAATGGGCCGGTGGCCCGAACAAATAAATTTTTCGTTCGATCGTTTGTTCGTTCTCTCTCTCTCTCTCTCTCTCTCTGTCTCTCTCTCTCTGTCTCTCTCTGTCTCTCTCTCTGTCTCTCTCTCTCTCTGTCTCTCTCTCTGTCTCTCTCTCTCTCTCTCTCTCTCTCTCTCTCTCTCTCTCTCTCTCTCTCTCTCTCAGTAGTAGGAGTAGTGGTAGGTAGGAGTAGTAGTAGGAGTAGTAGTAGGAGTAGTAGTAGGAGTAGTGGTAGGAGTAGTGATAAGAGTAGTAGTAGGAGTAGTAGTAGGAGTAGTAGTAGGAGTAATAGTAGGAGTAGTGGTAGGAGTAGTAGTAGGAGTAGTGGTAGGAGTAGTAGTAGGAGTAGTAGTAGGAGTAGTGGTAGGAGTAGTAGTAGGAGTAGTAGTAGGAGTAGTGGTAGGAGTAGTAGTAGGAGTAGTGGTAGGAGTAGTAGTAGGAGTAGTAGTAGGAGTAGTGGTAGGAGTAGTGGTAGGAGTAGTAGTAGGAGTAGTAGTAGGAGTAGTGGTAGGAGTAGTAGTAGGAGTAGTGGTAGGAGTAGTAGTAGGAGTAGTGGTAGGAGTAGTAGTAGGAGTAGTAGTAGGAGTAGTGGTAGGAGTAGTAGTAGGAGTAGTGGTAGGAGTAGTAGTAGGAGTAGTGGTAGGAGTAGTAGTAGGAGTAGTGGTAGGAGTAGTGGTAGGAGTAGTAGTAGGAGTAGTGGTAGGAGTAGTAGTAGTAGGAGTAGTGGTAGGAGTAGTAGTAGGAGTAGTAGTAGGAGTAGTAGTAGGAGTAGTGGTAGGAGTAGTGGTAGGAGTAGTGGTAGTATGAGTAGTAGTTAGTAATAGTAGCACTACAAGGAGTAGTATTAGTGGTAAGAGTGGTAGTAGTAGTAGTAGGAGTAGAACTGACGATATTAGTAGCAGTAGTAGCTGCAGCAGCAGCAGTAGTAGTAGTAGAAACGATAGTAGTAGTATCAGTAACAGCAGCAGTAGAATTAGAAGTAGAGGTAGTCGTTGTTGTCGTAGTCGTCGTCGTCGTCGTCGTCGTCGTAGTAGTAGTAGTAGTAGTAGTAGTAGTAGTAGTAGTAGTAGTAGTAGTGGTGGTGGTGGTGTGTGTGGGGTGGGGGTGGGTGTTGGTAGTGGTGGTGATGTTGGTGGTGGTGGTGGTGGTAGTGATAGTGATGGTGATGGTGGTGATAGTTCGGATTAGTGGTGACGCTGGTGGTGACAATGGTGGTGCAGGTAGTGGTGCTGGTTGTGGTAGTAGTGGTGGTGCTGGTGGTGCTGGCGGTGGTGATGCTGCTAGTGATAGTGGTGGTAGGGGTAGTGGTGGTGATGGTAATGGTAGTGGTGGTGGTGGTTGTAGTGGTGGTGGTGGTGGTGGTGGTGATGGTAATGGTAGTGGTGGTGGTGGTGGTGGTGGTAGAAACTGCAAGCAGCATTCTCC
Organism: Theodoxus fluviatilis; assembly: GCA_034096865.1. Lineage (NCBI taxonomy): Eukaryota > Metazoa > Mollusca > Gastropoda > Cycloneritida > Neritidae > Theodoxus > Theodoxus fluviatilis. Next base: position 7,097 of record JAWQFJ010026531.1, on the reverse strand, counting down.
ACATCTCCAAAGCCCTCTGTTAGTGTTAATAATAATAATAATAATAATAATACAGATTACTTGTACGCACATACCTTCCCTAATAGGCAAGCTCATGGCGTTTACAATGAAAAGTCCACACTCATACAAAGCATTCCAACACTCGCACACTGTACAGTTAAAACAAAAGAGAGTTAGGAGGCAGCACAGCGAACGTTTGGGAGTGCTCGACCTGGTGAACAGCTGCGCGTTCTGTAAGGCGGGCGCCCTGACGCTCCCTGTTGCACAAAGCATTGGAGGTGCTGGGAAGCACTCTGTGAACCAGAGTCACGTGACTCAGGCACAGTGTTCGCAATGAATGCGTAAAGGAAGTACCGGTTTTCAAGCCGATTTTGCTCCCGATCCGGTCTGACCATGCGTGTAAAAATCGGGTTGACAACCACACGCAGCGATTACACAGAGCCCGCGAACTCGAGCGATTTCAGAATTTAGAGTTACGCCCCTTTGCCGAGCTATGGCAACGACGCTTTGACGTTTAGTCTATGCGTGTGACCTGCCTGTCGGATTTTAAAATATAGAAGCTTTCGCGACCTATTGATGCATTCAACATACATCTTTGATAAATTTATGCTGTTCATGGCTTACATTTTCTTTGGATGGAGTTTTAGTATCAATACAGCGTTTTCTGTGCGAACACGCAACAAGCAGAGGAGCCGTGGCGACACATTCTTCGCCAGTGTAGATCTGCATCGACCTGCATTCGATTTGTAAAATGCAGAACTTTCACGACCTATTGATGCATTCAACATACAGCTTTGATAAATTAATGCTGTTCATGGCTTACATTTTCTTTGGATGGGGTTTTAGTATCCCCTAAATACAGCGTTTTCTGTGCCAAGCGAAGACAGGTCAGAAATTTAAATTGGCAACTTGTCGCGAGATTCTCGTCGTTCTCACGTCGCCCGGCATATGAATCGGTCGAAACTCGGGTCGGGGAATAGAGCCTGCCCTACCGACAAGAACCGGGCCGGATTGTATGCAAATGAGTCAACCGTTCCGATTTTTGACCGGATCGGCAGCAAAACCGGGGGACAACTGGTACATGTTGGTACATGACAACTGGGGCCTTAACAGACTTGACCCTTCGCAATACAGCACTGCGCCAAAAATAGTTTGCTCCGGATACTATGTTTTCCACTTTTTGCAGAAACCATTCAGATGTCAAAACTTATTTCCATTTCAACCCAAACAGTTTATTTCATCGAATAAATGCTTGTTTATTGCCTCAACAAGCGTACTTTATGAGTTTTGTGCGAAATAGTCTCAAAACTACTTTAACAGCGTATGTCAGGGAACAGAGGGCTATCTCACAAGCCTCTCGTGTGACCTCTATTTGAATACTTCGGACGGAGTACTTCCATCACGTGATATGAATTGTGCTAGAGACTCTTTCGCCGGCAGGCAAAGTCTCTAGTGAACTAGAATGGCTGGAAAGTAGGACAGAACGCCCTGGGACACAACTCGCGACACGCCTCTCTCTCCTTGTCTGACTCCTACTTCTTTCCTCCTCCCACTCCACTTCCTCATGACACACGCTTGCACTTCCTCCACCCAGGGAAGTTTCGCAAGTCACTTTCTGCCTCCCCAAATTATGAAACCTGTAGATACAATAGAGACACTTTCAGCGCCGTTCACAAGTGTTAGTGTAGTTTTCAATTCGACCATGTCTAATTAAAGCAAGAGAATTGCCCTTGGTCGTGATTGCCATGACGGTAAACGTGTAACCAGACGTTCTCAGAGAAATGTCACGAAAGACCCAAAACCCTATGCATGAAATAGCATAGTTGGAAAACAAGAGACTTCACAAAGCTCCGATTCGTGAGAAGAAAACTTCTCTTTTCAGATCAAAGGGTATGAACTCCGTCGAGATCGAGTCAAACAAAATAAAGGTTGTCATTACGCAAACTATTTTCAGTAAGACGTATGACCAAAAATGGTCTGAAATAAACTTATTTTGTTTACTCCCAGGGTAAAATCTCATCGTACACCGTCCTATTTCACGGTCACTTGCAAGTTGTCGCTGCGAACGAGGCCTATTCACAAAACGTGATTTGTACCGGTCCAATCAGATTAAACAAACATTGAATATTGATGCAATTGATATTGCTGTTTTGTAGTATCAAAAAGTCAAATCAGGTAACAGAACAAAACACTTGCGACATCTAGGCCTTTCTTTCTCCCCTGTAATCTGTCCTGCATACTCTCTTTCCATCTTTTCTAGTATTTAAGTTACAAAACGCAAAACATAACAAATTCTCACCATTTACAAAGTGATCCGAACAAGCAAATCAATCTGCCTTAGAGTCAAAAGTGAGTGACCAGGTTCAGTTGAGCGATCCACTCACGGCGCCTTTTGAGTTGTGAGATCCAGCATTTCCTTGCCTTTTCGCGTTGCAACACGCGGTACGACAAAAAACGTCGATCTTTCTCTCTGTCATGCCTATTGTGGCAGTTCTTCACACAGCAGGAGGTCACCATTGTAGAAACAACAAACTTTCTGCTCCTAAAACAGTCGTGTCTTTCACAGATTTTGTAAGCGACGCGCCATTGTTTTGCTGAAAGTAGGAAAAGATAACTCTGTTTGACTCGATCTCGACGAAGCTCATAGGCCTAGTTTGCTTGTGAACAGCACCAGTGATTCCCACGTGTTTTATTCCCTGATGAGACCATCAGACGCTGATATCGACATGGAAACGAGGCGTTGCACTCTGCTCTCGTTGTACAGGGGTTCTCCTGGCTTGAGCTGGGAAATCGAAGTGACAGACACTGGTGGTCGTTTTCGATAAACTTTATTCACGCACTGATGAAAACACAGTGGTGAAAATCAGCACACCGTAATCGTCGTAACAACTCGCTTCACTCTACGCACAGTGTCGCAGATCGACCTCCTTACTAAGTTAAGCTCTCACCTTAACTCTGTCGCATCTGCCCCCCGTGTCAGTCTCGTGTCTCCCTTATATAGCCTACATAATCCCAGGTTCTAGATTTTTCGCGAATGTAGCTGCAAAATCTCCAAAGCTCGAGGCGGAAATCGACTGACGTCGCGTAACACAACAAGCCAATTTTAGCATAACTCGGTCGTGGGTCAAGGCCAATGACCTGACCGATACACGAAAATCAACTGTGCTGCGACACTCGAGCATGTTCGAGAATCTTCACAACAGAGGCAAAACCATTATGAAAACTAGAGAGCACTTTGAGGGCGCTAAACCTCCACCAAGGAAGCCACACGTTCTCTTCCATGCTCTGTATAATCAATTCAGGCAGGACGTTTTGCTATATATATAGCCAGGCCTGACGCTACGAAGGTTGTTCATTTTAGTGGCTGACGGGGATTTCTGAGTGCCGAACACATACGACGACGTCATTAATAGTTTGACACCATCAACATCGTGATTTGCGACGAAAGGAGATAACAGATAGCCTCTAAAATTTAATGGATTGTTCCTTGCGTAAAACCACGACCTTCCACCAATTTTCTTCAGGATCCGTTTTGAAAATTTTGAGTTATTTTGCTGATTAACTAATTAACGAAAGAACCACGGGAAAAAATAACCTTGGCGGAGGTAATAATAATTGTTCTGCAGCAACTAAAGCGCTTCCGTCGTCAGGTTTCCAACACCCGTAACAGTCTCGGGTCGGTGTCACTGACCTAGGTGAACCTATCACCACAATGGACGTTAAGGCTGCTCTAACACACACACACACACACACACACACACACACACACACACACACACACACTCACACACACACACACACACACACACACACACACACACACACACACACACACACACACACTCACACACACACACACACACACACACACACACACACACACACACACACACACCCCAAAAAAAAATTTAGACGTAAAAATCGCCAGGCCTTGACGACATGCATGGAGACTGCTTCAATGTAGAGCGTGAAATAACAGCACCGTTTCTAACTGAGCTGATCAGCGCAATTACGTGAATGCCAGTATTTCCCGAAAGATCGGACCCTGTCTGTAAAATTTCCTCTTTATACAGAAGTCTCACGAACGGACCCTACTAGTTACAGAGGAATGTCATTGTTTGATACACTACTATTGTTTCGGTTTTCTCATCTGCTCTCACCAGACATTCGCTCAGCAGGGCAGAGGAGGAAGACAAAATCTGATTAGAACAAGCAGGCTTAAGAGTGAAATACTCCAATTTATAGAGCATGCCTTCACCCTGCACTGGAGAGGTGGGGGTGGGGGTGAGGGGAGTCAGACAAAGAGAGGAGAGACACACACACACACACACACACACACACACACACACACACAGACAGACAGACAGACAGACACACACACACACACACACACACACAGACACACAGACACACAGACAGACACACACACACACACACACACACACACACACACACACACACACACACACACACACACACAGACAGACAGACAGACAGACAGACACACACACACACACACACACACACACACACACAGACAGACAGACAGACAGACAGACAGACACACACACACACACACACACACACACAGACACACACCTTGAGGCAAAATATTCAAATGTGGTAAGAGAGAGAGAGAGAGAGAGAGAGAGAGAGAGAGAGAGAGAGAGAGAGAGGGGGGGGGGGAGCTGGGGAAAGGGGGAGGAAGGGAAGAGAGAATGAGAGTAAGAGGGTGGGTGGGTTGGAGAGAGAGGGAGGGGGAGAGGGTGGGGGAGAGGGAGGGAGGAGAGAGAGAGAGAGAGAGAGAGAGAGAGAGAGAGAGAGAGAGAGAGAGAGAGAGAGAGAGAACGAACTTTATTTTACAAGGGTAGTGAATTAGGCAGTAGTGCCTTTATTACATTCAGCCCTTGAGGCAAAATATTCAAATGTGGTAAGAGAGAGAGAGACTTTTGACTTTTGACTTTTGAAACTTTATTGTAAGGCCGACGGCCCGTCACAACATTTTACATTCGCATCATTCGTTGAAGGTTCTTCATTACAGCAAAAGTACTTCAATCGGTAAACAACAATTTTGTCGTACAATATACAATGAAAACAGCATTGTAATTTTCCCCCGGATCATTTACAACATAATGGTAGATGACGTACTCAATACTCTTGGGTCAGTTGCTTTGTTTATTCTTTACAATGGTAACTAATTATCTGCTAAAACCCATGATACATAATTATCTTACTTGCCCAACATGTCCCTCTTGAAGTCTTTGACGCCGGTTGAGAGCGTAGTGTAAAAACATGGCGACGTGTTTTGTTTTTATGTACCCATGTCCATCTATCAAGAATACGAAACCTTGTGTATTCATAAATTTGATGTATCTTTTGATGTACTTTTCCCTCAGGTCTTCATATGTGGGGCACACCATCAAGAGATGCATTTCATCCTCCGTGTTATTACAAAATGGACATTTCATCTCTTCTCTTCTGTATAACTTGCTTCCATTAAGTCCGTGTACTCCCAACCTGAAGCGTGTGAGTGCAACTCTAAATTTTGCTATGTTTATTGTACTAAGATATTTTTCACATTCAAACGTATTTTTGAAGGTACTGTACAATATCAGACGTTCACTTTCAGTAATCTTACAATGCCATCTCTGTCTATAGCAGTCTTGGAGTCTAATCTTAAGGTTTTTCAGGAAGTTTCTTTCGTTATTAGTCCCTTTGTTGTACCATATGTAGGCAAAACCTGATTCGCAGAGACAATCTTTGACAGACTTCAACCAGTTTCGTTCATTGGGGATAGTTGCGCTTGACAGCATAAGGAGTGCTTGCTTAGGTAATCTGTCATTTGGCATGTTTTGTAGTTTAAGCCAATATTTGATGGCCCTAATAGTGCTATTGATTTTTAGGGGAAACCTTCCTGTTTCACCATATACAAGATGATTTGGTGTCTTCACGTCAACTTTTAGAAATCGTTTGCAAGCAAACATGTGCGCTTTTTCTATATTTGAATGTTCCTGCAGTCCCCACAATTCTGATGCATATAACAACAACGGTTGGATTTGGGCATCAAACATTTTGAAGTATAATTTTGGCGTGTGACTGTAGAGAGTCCTTAGCATCTTTAGTAATGAAACTGTTTTTTGTTTGGCTTTTGTAGTTGCGCTGTCTAATGCTCCTGAATTTGATAGTCTAGTCGTAAATGTGTAACCAAGATATCTAAAAGAGTTTACGACTTCTAGTTTAGAACCGTTTAGGTACCATTTTTCTCTCTGGGTGAGGAATCCTCCTCTCCGAAATACCATGACCTTTGTTTTGGTAATATTAACTTTGAGGCCAATTTGTTCAGATGCATGTATAAGGTTATCTATTTGTGTCTGTAGACCTACCGGGGTTGTAGACAGTAGTGCAATATCGTCTGCGAAGATCAGAAGAAAGATTTCCTCTCTACCATTTTGCATTTGCACACCATGTCTACCATGTTTGCGGACATAGTCTGCAATGGAGGTGATGTATAGTGAGAATAGTGTCGGACTCTCAGAGGAACCTTGCTTTGTTCCAATAGGGCATTCAAAAAAGTCAGAAATGCTATCCTTCCATCTTACACATGTTTGTACTGTATCATACATTGCTTTTAGCATGTTAATAAATTTCGTAGAAATACCTGCTTTATCCAATGCCTGCCATAGATGTGGCCGTTCCAAAGAGTCAAATGCTTTTGTGTAGTCAATGAAAGCAACATAAAATTTCCCTCTTCCTCCGCCGTATACATTCTTAGATATCATAGCGTGCAGTGTAAATATGTGGTCAATGGTAGAGTGCTCCCTCCTGAACCCAGCTTGCTCTATACAATGCTTATTGTTTTCATCCATCCAATTTTGCAATCGTCTTGTTAGCACGAAGGTAAATACCTTACTTACGATACTTAGTAAGGAGATTCCTCTGTAGTTAGAAGGATCAACTGTGCTTCCACTTTTGTGTATTGGTACAATTACTGATCTGCTCCATTCATCAGGAAATGTCTGAGTATCATATATCTTGTTAAACAATTGTACGAAATAGGGGACTAAGAGCTTTTTAGCTAGTTTGATCAGTTCTCCTGG
>JAWQFJ010026530.1:27500-40369 GCA_034096865.1 Theodoxus fluviatilis | reverse complement strand
AGAGGATTTTGGAGAAATGAATTGATAGTAATATAATAAGTATATAAGTTGTCATTTGAAAAGAAGAATGAAGATATGTTATAGATGGTGAAAATGCATAGCCAGTTGTGCAGACGCTGTGGAAAATAGCGTTTTGTAGATGAAACTTGCTCTGTCCAACGGCCTCATTGTGCTCCCTGTACCTGTTGTAGTTTTCGTGAAAATGAGTCGGAGGCAATCCTTTTGGAGCGACATGTATGCGCGCACGTGCGCGTGAACGAGTGTGACGGGCATATGATTTGATGGGAATGTGTTCGCTATTGCGGAGGGCCGCTATTGCGGGATTTTTTTTTTGTCAAAAGTTCTTAAGGCCATTTTGATTCTTTTGTCCTAAAACTCATTAAAAAACATAACATTTTTGTTACTTTAAAAAAACTTAGAAATTTTTTTGGTTTTTATCAATAACGGGTGAAGCTTTATATTCTAACTCCATCCCACGTTTGACTCTCAACGGGTGGTCCCTACGCCCTAACTCCAGGGCCCGACGCTGATGTTGGACACAAACGTGACAAAAAGTAACGCGTCCGGGTTTAGGTGAAACTCCCCGGACAGGCTAAGTCAGTCAGGCAGGGTGGCGGGTGCGGCCTAGGCTGAGCGCTATCGGTAAAACCCGAAAAAATTTCTAAGTTAAAAAAGCACACAAAAATTTCTGGTTTTTTAGGCGTTTTAGGACAAAAGAATCAACATGGCCTTAAGAACTTTTGACAAAAAATCCCGCAATAGCGGCCCCCCCGCAATAGCGGCCCTCCGCAAAAGAGAGCCGACCCCGATTTGATGTTTCGGAGTTTTCCAGCATGTGCTGTTGTGGCCAGCTTTGTGTGCTCCCTGCCATAGCCTGGGCCAGTATGAATGAGGAGGAAGGAAGATTCCTCATGAGCAAGATTTACTACTAAAGGAAATACTATAGAAAGTTACGTCAGACATTATTTGTTGTGCATGGGCGATAATTTGCATTGTAGTTGTAACAGCAGCGGTATGTATTAACTTGCCAGGCAGAAAATACGGGAATACCGTCTTGGTTAGCACGCACAAATATCTTTGGCTGTCATATGCTTTTTGACAGATAACGCCGTTGTGCGCGTGCAAATCCTCACGCAAATCATATGCGGTTCCCAATGTTACATGGGGATGAAATATAAATTTGTTGTAGATTTCCTCATCATTGAAAAAATCAACTGGATTCGTTCGGTCTCTACATATTCTGTCCCGTCTCTGTGAGGCTGTCGTCGATCAAACATGGACATGAACGCTGCCATCTTTCATGTTGACATGAAGTTCTCGTTTTAACCCCAGCTCGCACTTTTCCCCACAATCATGACATCCTGGCGTACGTCGACTCTCATTTCCTCATTTACAAAAATACCGTCTTTTGTCTAATAGTCGCACCAGGCGCGTGAATATTTGCCGAGGGGGCGCGTCTATTTGAGTTCACATCATCCACCGTTTTCACTGAACACAGCTATGCAGGAGGACGAGGAAAGCTAATCACCAATCAAAGAGAGTTTTATAAAAACTCTACGGGAGTGAAGATGATCTCTTCCTGGCCGAAGATACTGACGAGTCCGACGTTGAGTTCGAGGGATTTTCGGAGACGGAAGTGCAACTGGCGGTGGACACTCTGGAAAACCAGCGCTCCATAGCGCTCACTGACAGCGATGACGGCACTGAAGGTTCTCTAGGGACTTCTAACGATGACTACGACAGCCCTGGCCATTCGAGTAAGTGTCAGTACTTTCATTTACCAGGCAGGGAGGGGACGGGGATGGGAGGGGAGATGGGGGGCGCGTTTATTGGGGGAGGCGCGACTAGTAAACAAAATACGGTAAATCAATTTTATCTTATCCTTTCTCAGCACAAAAATGCAAATCAAATGTACTATTTTCATGGCATCAGATATTAATCGTTTTTAAAACAATGTTCTCACATTCTATCCAATGAAATGATTCCTTACAGAAAGCGGGAAGGCAGCTTATTCTATCCATGTGCACTCGACGGGTCGATCTTTTGGAATGATGGAGAGAAACTTCAATAAAACAGAAGAGTTGCTTTGAATAAAGGCATAATTAGGGCACTTAGAGTAACTTTACCACATTTTTATTTTGCAAGGGTGCGGATAAATGGTTGTTGATGCCGTTTGAAGTGAAATCTCGAAATCGTCAACCCATCACCTCTATGCGCTCCAGAGAACCAAATATTCCTATTCTCGAATTATCTGATCGAAAAATACCTTTAAAAGCATGACAAGCAGCGTTTTGTTGCTCTAACTTGACAGTATTAACTCTTATCTGCAATTAATCAGACAAGATTGTTGATTCAAAAACATATGTGTATATCCAAACACACACACACACACATTCATACACACACACACACACACACACACACACACACACACACACACACACACACACACACATACATTGAGTCATAACTGGTTTCGTGGTGACAGGCCACATATATGATAACAGCAACATACACAGGCATGTCAGTGTGTTTTTGCATTCTAACAAAATTATCTCCGAAAACTACTCATTGACCAACAATACACATCATATACCAATGTGCATAGATATACACAACGTAAACACTTGTTATTAACATTGAAAACGCTACATCTCTTTTGAAGGGTCATATACAAAATGTAAATGGCTTCTGTTCACCTCAGATCTTTAAAGGAAAAGTGCAATTTTTTAAATTCATAAGCAGAGCAGCAAAGAACATATTTTCAGACTGCACGTCTTGTGTTACATGTACATTCTCTCTCTCTCTCTCTCTCTCTCTCTCTCTCTCTCTCTCTCTCTCTCTCTCTCTCTCTCTCTCTCTCTCTCTCTCTCTCTCTCTCTCTGTGTGTCTCTCTCTCTGTCTCTGTCTCTGTCTGTCTGTCTGTCTGTGTGTCTGTGTGTCTGTCTGTTTGTCTGTCTGTCTGTTTGTCTGTCTGTCTCTCTCTCTCTCTATCTCTCTCTATCTCTCTCTCTCTCTCTCTCTCTCTCTCTCTCTCTATCTCTGTGTAGAAAGGAAGCCGATGTGTGAGCTCGCTCTCGCACTAAACGAGAGCAGGCGGTCAGATGATTTCGATGTTGTGACGTAGTACGTTATTAACGGGGCGCATTGCATTCAAAGTGGAACGTCTTGGTGTCATTGGATTGTAAACTGTTTAATACACCACTTTTTTGTCAGTGGTAGGTATTTTCAAGCATACTGTTGCTTTTATGAAGATATTCTTAAAAATTGTTTCAAAAACACCCTTAACTTTGCACTTTTCCTTGAAGTGCCTACGTGCGCGAGTGAATAAAGCTAAAGACAGTGGATCATGTTTCGAATGAATGGATAAATCAATGAATAGATGAACGAATGAATTAATTGAGTGTTATGGCTAATCGGCCTTTGTAGCCTATTCATTTTAAGGTCATTAATTGCTGGATCTGGTTTTAGAAATTAGACAAAGTGAAGCCTCTATTTCCCTTGTAATTCACATTTTTATTGATCGCATAGGGAGACACGGTGGGTCTATTCTTGCCCCCAATCCACAGTAGGGGAACAATGAACACCCGGCAAGTAGTTTGGGATTTAAGCAGTGGACAGTTCTCTGTAGCTTCAAATATAAGACAACCTCCCCCCACCCCCACAAATCAAATTTCTGCCATAAACGTGTTGGTTTTGCTAGAATGTTTTTGGTCAAGAAAATACGATATAGTCGCTGAAAAATATAATTGTCATTTTTAATCCTTTAGCCAGGTTTACTCACCCACGGTCACATAGCTTACGTTTTCCAAGATCTGATTAGGTAAGACGGTTTGTGGTGATTTAGTAAGATGGTTAATGACAAGACCGAAGTGAATAAAGATGTCAGCCCCAAGTATCCTGTCAAAGAATCATCTGCATCAATTGATCTTGCCGTCCAAGTCTCCGTCACCTGTTTCCAAGAGAGTGCTTGCATCCACGTTGATAATGACGGGACCCCTGGAAGAAAAAGAATCTGCTGGAAAATACCCCGGGAGAAATGTAAGCGAGCATAATTATTTGGACATGAATCTGCCTGCGATTGATATTTGGTTATTATACCTACGTCCTTCATCAACTCTTTTAGAACACATTTCAAGAACACATCTTCTGCATAGTGGTATCATACATGTTGCTTTTGTCGATAAAATAAAGTCACCAAAACGTCTATAGAATGGAACATGCGTATTTCAGGGCTGTTTACCATAAGGTCTGCTAAAGACTTTTTACGCATACTCGCCACTGGATATCTTTTAGTCCAACACGAACTCAAAGTTTCCCCCTTGATCTTGTTCTTAGCGCAGATAATCATGCCCATGGAAGGGCATTTGGGACATAACTGCACATAAGACGGCACACTGCTCTAAGGCAATAATTATACGTCGCAACAATTCCCAGATCAATGTTTAGTTTTACAGTTAACAAAAGCAGATACTGAACTGAAATTGTCATACAAACGTAACTATTCCCTAGTGGTACTAAGAGCTGCTGGGGATCGCCATTGGTCAAGCTACTGGAGGAGCCCCTGATGTTTTATTACCACGGGCTCCAGCTGATGAAGAGGACATCTAGCGACCACCGTTGTATGGAGAAGTCTCGGGCCAAGAGACTGGTTACCTGTCTATGTCCACATATCATCCCCCCAAATATCATTAACGCCCGAAGGTGTGCCGTACCTTTCCATGCTTAGAGCGTCTTGCACTGTCTCTGGCAATTTGCAATTCTTGGTCTCGGGAAGAAGAAGAATGAATCCTCCGCTGACCAACCCCAAGACCCCGAAGATGAGAGGTGGCAGCATTCGCCCAACTGGTCCACTGATGTACAAGCTCTGGAAGTAAGTAGCGTTGGCACCAGACAATGCCACAAGCGATTCTCTTACTCAGAGAAAACGTATGGGGTAAGTAAACGTATAGAATGCACCGCATGATTTTGCGCTAGACACACCCATGAAGAGAGAGAGAGAGAGAGAGAGAGAGAGAGAGAGAGAGAGAGAGAGAGATATTAGATACGCATACATCGATTAAAAAGACAACTACAAGCACAAAATAATGCAAATGCACACACATATATTCTCTCTCTCTCTCTCTCTCTCTCTCTCTCTCTCTCTCTCTTTTCTCTCTCTCTCTCTCTCGCACACACACACACACACAGACACACACACACACACACACACACACACACACACACACACACACACACACCTGCGAATGCACATATTGGTGCAGCAAAAACTGAAATTAGTTTCTAGACATATTGGATGAGAGGCCTCGGGGCCACACCAAGGCAGCCACTTGCCAGGTCGGTGAGGTAGGAGGCGAGGATGCCGCCGATTGTGGAGATAATGGAGCACAGAGCCATGCCGCCCGACCGACACACTGTAGGCGTCACCTCGAACGTGTAGATGTAGACGCAAGCGTAGGCGCCCGAGGCCAGCATCTTCCCCACGTTAGACAGGACCAGAGTGGACACTTCGGCCGCAGTGCCTGAGCATCATCATCATCATCATCATCATCATCATCATCATCATCATCATCATCATCATCATCATCATCATCATCATCATCATCATCATCATCATCATCATCATCATCATCATCATCATCATATTCATCATCCTCCTCATCATCTTCATCGTCGTCGCCGCCATCATCATCATCGTCGTCGTCATCGTCGTCGTCAACGTTGTCGTCGTCGTCGTCGTCCTCCTCCTACTCCTCCTCCTCCTCCTCCTCCCCCCCCCTCCTCCTCCTCCTCCCCCTCCTCCTCCCCCTCCTCCTCCTCCTCCCCTTCTTCCTCCCCCTCCTGCTCCTGCTCCTCCTCCTCCTCCTCCTCCTCCTCCTCCTCCTCCTCCTCCTCCTCCTCCTCCTCCTCCTCCTCCTCCTCCTCCTCCTCCTCCCCCTTCTCCTCCCCCTCCTCCTCCTCCTCCCCCCCCCTCCCTCCTCCTCCCCCTCCTCCTCCTCCTCCTCCTCCTTCTCCCCCTCCCCCTCCTCCTCCTCCTCCTCCTATTCCTCCTACTCCTCCTCCTCCTCCTCCTCCTCCTCCTCCTCCTCCTCCTCCTCCTCCTCCTCCTCCTCCTCCTCCTCCTCCTCCTCCTTCTCCTCCTCCTCCTCCTCCTTCTACTCCTCCTACTCCTACTCCTCTTCCTGCTACTCCTCCTCCTCCTACTCCTCCTCCTCCTCCTCCTACTCGTCGTCGTCGTCGTCGTCGTCGCCATTACTGAGACAAGTACAGTACAGTGCTGCATAACAATGTGGCATAGCGCTGCACAGCACATTGCTGCAGTGAGAAGCATGAAATAGCACATGCACAGCACAGCATAGCACGACATAATGCTCTATATGATTAAATCCTTAATGCCACCGATGCTAGGAGATTTATTCAGCAAACCCTTAAAGACCTTTAACCCCTGTGGCTTGGGGGTAAGAACAGACCATTCTAGTTCACTAGAGAATCCCCTACCAGCGAAAATGTATCTAGCACAGTTGACATCACGTAATGGAAGGTTTTCGTCCGAAATATGCAAATGGAGGTCACACGAAAGGCTTGTGGGATAGCCGATCTGCTCCCTGACATACGCCGTTAAAGTAGTTCTAAGACTATTTCGCACAAAACTCGTAACTTACTCTTGTTGAGGCAATTAACAAGCGTTTATTCGATAAAATAAAATGTTTGTTATGAAATGGAAACACGTTTTGACATCTGAATGATTTCTGTTTTAAAAAAAGTATCAGAACGAATTATTTTGGCGCAATGCTGTCATGCGAAGGGTCAAGTCTATAACGCATTCATTGCAAACAGTGCCAGAGTCAATACTGACTCGGGTTCACAGAATGAGAATAGACTAGCCACGTGTTCCTATGTGATTCGTAAAAGGCAAGAAACGAGAGAAATCTAATCTTCACTTACTCTTACTTTTAACCAGCTGTAGTGAGTTTCGTGATCAATAGCGTTACATAACCTACAAAGGTTGAGGCTCTGTAAACTCCTTTATCTCACCCTAACCAGCCCCTGTGATTTTCAAGATTAATGGCCTTACATGGCATATATAAGGGGATAGGCTATAACACTCTATTCATCCACTCTTTTATTCATTTATACCTTCATCCATAAAACATTTTCAGAAGCGTCACGTCGAAGACAAAAGGAGGGAAGGGAGAATGTTTGGATGTCAACGGGCGCTTTGATAAATCAGGAGAGAGAGAAAAAAGTCCATTGAAGTGACGCACTCTCGTGGTTGAGGAGTGCAGGCAGGATGCAAGCGAGACACGAGATGCCAGAACCGAGGAGAGTGCCCGACATGTAGAGACGTCGCCCCACACGGTCCAGCAACACCAGGCTGGAGACACAGCCCCCGATCTCCACCAGAGCAGACAGGAAGAAGTTGAGATACAGGTCCCCGCTCAAGTTGCTCACGTTGTAGGTTAGTCCATAGGTCAGCATGGTCACTACGGTCCTGTGAAAGGGATGGTGGGACAAACTCAAGCTAGTTTAGACGTACCAAGAGAAAGTGCGTCCAGAATGTGTGTCCAGAAGTGATTTACCTGATGGGAGTGTTACTCTGCCTGAAAAAAATACTGGTAGAAATCTCTGGAGGTAATTGATCTAATGCGAACTGGTCACTTGGTCTATTAAGCAAAACAAAAGTTATGATTAAAGTTACATGGCCGGAAAAAAGTGTCGGTAGTTCTGCCTAAACTTTTAAAAAAAAAATTTTTTAAGAAGCCAGATTGAATAAAAACCACGTTTTCGTTCTTGGAAAACGTTTTAATGACTTAAACAGTAGATTTTCTGAGTGCTCATATGGCAGCAAAACTAGGACAGCGCCAAAAAAAAAAATCCATGATCGATAAAAAAAGTTACGGGTCGGCAGAAAAAAATAGAGTCGATCGGGTTACCGTAACCACAGCTATTTTTTTCTTCGTACTTAGCATTCACCCACTCCTCCAATGTCCTACCTCCACGCTATTCCCTTCACCCTTCGTACTTAGCATTCACCCACTCCTCCAATGTCCTACCTCCACGCTATTCCCTTCACCCTTTGTACTTAGCATTCACCCACTCCTCCAATGTCCTACCTCCACTTCGTACTTAGCATTCACCCACTCCTCCAATGTCCTACCTCCACGCTATTCCCTTCGTACTTAGCATTCACCCACTCCTCCAATGTCCTACCTCCACGCTATTCCCTTCGTACTTAGCATTCACCCACTCCTCCAATGTCCTACCTCCACGCTATTCCCTTCGTACTTAGCATTCACCCACTCCACCAATGTCCTACCTCCACGCTATTCCCTTCGTACTTAGCATTCACCCACTCCCCCAATGTTCTACTTCCACGCTATTCCCTTCGTACTTAGCATTCATCCACTCCTCCAATATCCTACCTCCACGCTATTCCCTTCGTACTTAGCATTCACCCACTCCTCCAATGTCCTACCTCCACGCTATTCCCTTCGTACTTAGCATTTACCCACTCCTCCAATGTCCTACCTCCACGCTATTCCCTTTCGTACTTAGCATTCACCCACTCCTCCAATGTCCTACCTCCACGCTATTCCCTTCGTACTTAGCATTCACCCACTCCTCCAATGTCCTACCTCCACGCTATTCCCTTCACCCTTCGTACTTAGCATTCACCCACTCCTCCAATGTCCTACCTCCACGCTATTCCCTTCAGCCTTACCACGCGAGTGCAATGATGGCGTAGCGAACGCGGAAAACGCGCGTTCGAAACAAAACTAGAATGCTTTCGCTCTTTTCCTCATCCAAGGTCACGCTCTCCAGAATGGCAGAGTCAAGGTCGACCCCGTTGGCCTTTGCCATTTCCTGTATGATGACGCAAGCTTCCTTCTTGCGGCCCTGAGTAAGTAACCAGCGTGGCGACTCGGGTAGAATCCTGCCAAAAAGAGAATTCACACAGTAATTTACTGCCTTGATTTTATGTGAGAACTCCTTTAAGACGGCTTCGTTTTCACGAGCAGAAGTTAGCCTATACTGCATCGAACAACAGCAACAGCAACAGCAACAACAGCTGCAGCAACAACAGAGGCAACAACAACAACAAATCAAGGTGGTAGGACTAGTTCTGAAAAGGAGTCACATCAAAAAAGCTGTCACCAAATGGTCAATGTATTCAGGGGCGGATCTGGGTTTTGAAAGGGGGGGGTGCAAAGTTCTTTTTTTTTTGTTTTGTATCTTATCAGCGAAGGCGTGAAGCGCCGAACCGACGGCGCGAAGCGCCGAGCATGCTAGGGGGGTCCGGGGGCATGCCCCCCCGGAATATTTTTTAAAAAAGGAAGCAAAATGGTGCAATCTGGTGCAATCTGAGCGTGTAAAGTGCTATTTTCAGGCGATACATTTTGCCACTGATGTGGTGGGGGATGGAGATAGGACCAACTGTCTCTCTCTTGGGAAGCACATGCTCGAAAATGTACAGTGCTAAATAAGTTCGATGTTAATAATAAAGAATCACAATTCACAAAAACAACATGAGGAAAAAGTCTTTGCAACAAGATCATACCTCGAATTTAATAATCTTTATATGGGGGGAGGGGGGGGGGGTGCAATTACATTTAATTTTACTAGTGCATTCCTATATTTATCAGCATCTCTCTCTCTGCACCCACCCACCCCTTTTTATTTTGGCTGGGGGGGGGGGGTGCAATTACATCACTATATTTATCAACATATTTCTCTTTCCATTTTTTTATTTATGTATTATCATTGTTTATGTATTTTATTTCTTTAATTTATTTAGTTAGTTTTTTGGCTGGGGGTGGAATTACATTTACATTACTATATTTATCAGCATCTCTTTCTCTTTTTTGTTCTGCCGAGGGAGGGGGGGGGTGCAATTACATTTACATTACTATATTTATCAGCTTCTCTCTTCTTCTTTTTTTAAGCCGAGGAGGGGGGGGGTGCAATTATATTTACATTCCAATATTTATCAACATCTCTTTCCCTGAGTCTCTCTCTCATTTTTTTGTCTTTTTGCTTAGGGGGGGGGTGCAATTACATTTACATTACTACATTATCAACATTTTTTTTTTTCCCGCTGGGGGGGGTGCAATTGCACCCATTGCACCCCCCCCCCCCCAGATCCGCCCCTGGTATTTATTAATTAATGTATTAAGTTTCAGCGTCTACATGAATGCACAAGCTAAATTAAACTAGTA
Source organism: Theodoxus fluviatilis (assembly GCA_034096865.1). NCBI lineage: Eukaryota > Metazoa > Mollusca > Gastropoda > Cycloneritida > Neritidae > Theodoxus > Theodoxus fluviatilis. The sequence goes on along the minus strand of JAWQFJ010026530.1, from coordinate 30,152 downwards.
CACGAGCGGTTCTTCCGGCATTTGCTCAAAGACCCTCTACAATAAGATGATTCATCCGGTCACTTCCGGCGAAATTAGGATCACGCGCGCCACCAAGCGGTAACCGTGCTTAGCCGGTAAAAAGTGTCGACCACGAAGAAGAAATCAAGGCGAGGAGGTGACCATTGCAGTGCGAATAACTGTGTTAACTCGCGCTATGCGTGTCCACAGAAGTCGTAGTCGTGATTAGCCGGTCAAAAATGTCGACCACGAAGAAGAAATCAAGGCAAGGAGGTGACCATTGCAGTGCGAATAACTGTGTTAACTCGCGCTATGCGTGTCCACAGAAGTCGTTTTTTCGTTTTCCGTGGAAAAATACAGAGAGGTTTATATATGATTATATAAATGTGTTTTGAGCTAAGCGCAATAAAATACAGAACTTGAAGTGTAATCTAAATCTGCTGAACTGGTGGAGGAAGCTTGTGGCTTTTGCTTTTGTAGGTGTGCCGATATTTGTTTTCGAAAATCTGCTGATTTAGTCACGTCAGCACCTCAGCAAATCAGCAGTCCTGATAAAGAATGATTCACGTTAGATGATAAATATCGCCTTGAGGCTTGATCACAATTGAGTGATTCTGAATCAGAGTTGAAGAGTTTTGGCAACTGAATTCATACAATTTTTGTTTGCGAAAATGTTGATGAGTATTAAATTAATGATGCATGTGGAATTTATTATAGTGAATAATAGTGGCCAAAACATTTCATCGCAATAAATAAACGCAACCGATCATAGCAGGAATGAAAAAAGGTCATAAAGATAAACAAAACTTACAAACACTATGCCGGAAAGCTAGCATAATAAAATGCAAGCACGTAGGTTTTACAAACATGACAGTTGACACATGGCAACTCGCTTTGTGGAGATGAGCATTATCCCTCTAGGTTTACTGGAGGTCCTACAGACTTTATCCCTCCAGGTTTACTGGAGGTCCTACAGACTTTATTAGTCTGTCTGTGTGTGTGTGTGTCTGTCTGTCCCGTCTCCACGGCCTATATCTCAAAAACTACTGGACGGATTTCCTTGAGATTTTGCACACTGACTGGAAGTTAGGTCCCATTCAATATTATCAAATTTTCAGAATCGAGGTTTGAAAAGAAAGTGACTTTTTTACATTTTGGTGTTTCATTGAAAACGATTCAACAGACTCCATTTTGCAAAATTTGTGACGTGATCATTTGACGTCGTATAACGTGACGTCATTTGCGAGTAGATTTTTTAGGAGGATGGATCCTATATAGAATCTATGCCAGGAGGAATAATTTCGAGTAACAGTTTACAAATTTCAGCACAGCTTGATGACATTGTGTAATTATAGACCAGGGCATCACGCTGTAAGAAAATACGGTCAGGTGTCATCAGGTCATAAGAACCGAGGTTTTGTGGCTGGGTGAATACACACAACTGAGATGTTGCAGGGCGTTATGTGTGGGGCGATTTCTCAGGGAGCGACGGAATGAATTGGTACGATGCAAACTTGTAGGCAGCATAGCACGAATGGGGGGGGGCGACGGACATTGGGGCGTCGCTTGTGCATGCTGTATGACGCGCTTGGCTAGCAGAGGGTCGCGGGGCGGAGAGTCGGCTGTGCAAGATGACGGCCTCGGGGTGGCAGGGTTGGAAAGATGCAGCATGTAAAGAGAAATAAAGCACTAGGCGAAGGGGAACAGAAGACTAAGCAAGAGGAGGAAGAGCGATGTGAGACAGGGGGATGAGGGGGGACTGGGAAGTGGTGATGAGAGAGATAGTGGGGTGAAAGCGAGTACGGGCGGAAATGAAAGATAGTGGTGACGGGGGGCGGGGAGGATGACCTATATGTGATATCACAAACAGTGAGCAGTTGTACGTGTGGGGGGTGCAGGGGGAACGGAGTGAACGAACGTTGCGTGGTAAACGGACGCAAGGCATCCGGTGGAGCTCAGTTTATGCCGAGAAGTGGACGAAGAGTTGGGACAGAGGGTGGTGGAGGACGTGCAAGGCATGACAACGAAGGACTGCAGTATCGTGCAGACGAAAGTAAGAATGGCGGGTACTGGCAACAGGACAAAGGCTAGACGGGAGACTCGCAGCGCAAGGGGCTATCAGGTGAGGGGAGGGCGGGGAAGTGGGGGGGGGAGCAAACTGGATGGCACATGGTAGGACCGTAGGCGAGAAAGGGCAGCAGGGGGGCGGAAACATGCAGGCACAGACGAGAACTACCACATAGACAGGGAAGTAGCTGCATCGGTGGTACGCGGTGGGGACGCTGAAGGAGAGAGGAGTACACGGTCGGAGGTTGACAGCTCGGTGCTTCAGATCAGTGCGAAAAAATGAAACACCACATCGATAATTTATATCCATCTTGACGCTGTTAAGCAGAAGATCAACTATCCTCATTGCTCGTGCAAGGCTGGGTCTTGTCTCGTCTCGGGGGAAGCGGAAAAAAGATTTTCCACGACAGCCGTATCTGGCATTTGAACACGATATTGCAGCGCAGTTTTCTCCGTGCCGTCGTCGCTTCATTTTCAGCTATGAGTGAATGAAAGCGTCGATTCTAATTCCAGGTAGAAACACCACAGTGTTCAGAGTTATGCGAGGAAAAGCTTTCTAACCTATTGACACCAGTCGCTTTTTCT
>JAWQFJ010026530.1:17500-22500 GCA_034096865.1 Theodoxus fluviatilis | reverse complement strand
GAATTTTTGGGTCGATGTAGGGTGTAGAGGCTTTATGAGGCAACAGACAGTTGGGTTCTTACGCAGCTTCGGAGCGCCCTACATATCTCTGGGTCTAACTGTTTAGAGGTTGACGAATGTTGCTGAAGCAGCACCTACGCAGATATGGAGGAATCATGAGTTTACCCGGCGGAGCTAATTTTTTAAATAGGAAAATGACCCTTCTTGAAATATAAGTTGTTACCTGTTCTGGCAAAGCATGGTAAAGTCGCTGAGGCACTTTTGCTGAATGGTAAAGAAAGAGTGGTTGGTGTATACCCACGATGAAATGAGTTATGGGCAATTTCCGATAGACAAGACAAATCTGTATCACACGTTGTTAAGATTTTCACTAACTCCGCTTAAAAATAAACTTTATAACTTTTTTATAATCGGTCACTATGTCATTCGTTGCACATATACTTTAAAGTCATCTTTCTCGAAAATAGTTTTTCTTGAACTACACCCTTTCATTTGTCATAATTTGTCATTTTTAGATACTGTAACATGTCTGGTGTCAAATTAATGGAAATTCAATTAACTTTCCAACTGTGTGTGTTTTTATTTTTATAAGTCTACCTAACCCTGGTGTTGCCAGAACGTGTCACACATTTTCTAGTGGTACACGGAGGCTGCGAGTGACCGACTGTTCGAGTGCTACTGAAGCAAGCCTCGAAAGCATAAAAAATACAGCGTTTCAGCAGGTCAGAGGGTGTGTGTGTGTGTGTGTGTGTGTGTGTGTGTGTGTGTATGTGTGTTTGTGTGCATGCGCGCGTGTGTATGTGCGCGTGTGTATGTGTGTGTATGTATGTGTGTGTATGTGTGTGTGCATGCGCGTATGTATTTATGTGTGTATGTGTGTGTTAGTGTGTTAGTGTGTGTGTGTGTGTGTGTGCATGCGCACGTGTGTATATATGTGTGTGAGTGTGTTTTAGTGTGTGTGTGTGTTAGTGTCTGTGTGTGCGTGTGTACATATGTTTGTGTAAGTGTGTGTGTGTGTGTGTGTGTCTGTGCGTGCGTGTGTATGTGTGTTAGTGTGTGTGTGTGTGTGTGTGTGTGTGTGTGTGTGTGTGTGTGTGTGTGTGTGTGTGTTTGCATGTGTGCGTGTGCGTGAGTGTATGTGTGTGTTTGTGTGTGCGCGTGCGTGTGCGCGTGCGTGTGTTCGCATGTTCCCGTCGGTTGTAAGCTAGATACACAAACTTGTAACGTATTGTCACAGTTCCTCAACGCGCTATGTATGTAGTTGGTTTTGGTTGGTTGGTTGGTTGGCTGGTTTTTGGTTGGTTGGTTGCGTTCTTGTTTTAATAGATGGGTAGTTAACAGGTCGGTTGGTTGTTTGGTTACCTGGCTGGTTGGTTTGCTGGTTGCTTGCTTGCCTTGATGGGTGTGTAGTTAATTGATAGGTTAGTTGAGTGGGTGAACGGGTAGGTGATTGAAAAGGTTTCGATCGTTCTTTTATTCGCTTGTGTTTCCTTTTCACAGGTTGATCCACTTTTTGACACAGACGGTTGCCCGCTTCTATTACTATTACTACCACCATTACATCTGCTACACTACTACCACTACCACTACTACCACTACCACTACCACTACCACCACCACCACCACCCTACTACTTCTTCTACATTACTACTTCTACTACCACCACCCTACTACTGCTACATTACTACTTCTACTACCACCACCCTACTACTTCTGCTACATTACTTCTACTAACACCAATACCGCTACTACTACCACCACCGCTACTGAAAAGAAAAAGATGTGGACAGTAGCCGACAATTGTACTCTTTCTTGAGCCAACGTGGCCCTGAAAAGGGTCGTTTGAAGGCTACCAAACAGAAGGGAAGATCTCACCGACAGACAACCCGAAACCAGTCGGGTCCCACTCGTAACTCCCTACTTTCCAGGAGCGGAAAGTCTTCGACGAGGACTCCGGAGACTTCAACATCTATTGGTCGAAGACGAGCGATTATCCCAGGCTCTTCCTTTGCCCCCAGTGCTGGCATTCAGACAGCCTCCCAACCTCAAAAACCTTCTAATCTGAAGCAAGTTTCATTCACTGTAACAAACGGAAAGAAACACCGTGCAGCCCTGCAAGAAAGCTAGATGCTCCACCTGTGCAACTGTTTGCACGGAAACCACTATTGTCAGGGACCAGGTTCGATACCACATCAAGGGCATCTACTCCTGCTACTCCAGCGGTTTGGCCTACCTGATTAGATGCCACAGAAAGTGCACTGATGCGTGGTACATCGGAGAGACAGGGCAGACACTACGCCAACGTATGAACGGACACAGAGCAACCGTCAGGAGCCAGTCACCTCTGCCAGTGAGTGAGCATTTTAATTTGCCGAGCCACTCAGCAGCGGACATGTTGATGAGCGTGCTCACGGGCGGCTTGCACGACACTCCACAGCGCCGAGTGACTGAAGAGAAGCTCATACCACGCCGGACTGAATAGAGATCTCGGGTTCATGGCGCCCTACACGTGAACTTTTCACGACCTGCACGTGCGCCCCATGGGACTTCGTAGTCTATAGGTGAACGCCTGTCAACCATTTCCTACATCAGCCTTCACTCGCCTGACTCTCTCATCCTTGGCCTGAAGAAGGATTTTCCCCCCCAAAAGCTCGCCACGACACAAGACACCACTGCATGCACTTGCCAGCTGGGACGGAACCTTGCTGCTGCCACAGAGATGGAGTTGCCACGCCTTGTGACACTCAGCTCTCCATCCCGGGGTGGGAGGCTATACCCCCATCGTTACACGCTTGCCTTCAAACGGCCCTTTTCAGGGCCACTTTTGCTCAAGAAAGAATATAGTTGACGGCTACTGTCCACACCTTATTCTTTTCAGTAATATTTCGACCGACCCCGGCACCCCATTTACCACTACTACTACTGCTGCTACTACTACTACTGCTGCTACTACTACTACTGCTGCTACTACTACTGCTGCTACTACTACTACTGCTGCTACTACTACTACTACTACTGCTGCTACTACTACTGCTACTGCTGCTACTACAGCTACTGCTACCTGTCGCTGATGTAGCCTGCCAGGGGCAGACCAAGGATAGGACCCAGATTGGAAACCATGTACTGGTTAGCTCGCATCACCGAGTTTTGGCATACGATGTCCAACTGCAAGTTAAAAAAAAAACACAAATAAGCAAAATCAGTGTTTTGGTAGGTTTAGTACTTCAGGTTGCATATGTATCTCTTACACAAATGAATTATTCGCTTACATAAATGTAAGTGTTTACAAAATACAACTACATCGTCAATCTGTCTCCTTTCTACCATTCCTAGGTTCCTGAATCCACTCCTTCTCTGTCCGTCCGTCCGTCAGTACTGCAGGGGACGATCGTGGTCAGCCTGTCGCTGGGCACTCGGACTTGCGGCCCTAGCGAGGAAACCAGAGCAGAGGACACCGTGATGGAGGCGGTGCCAATCCGAATGGGTGAAGCAGAGTCGGACACAGATCTGGGTAGAGTGTGGCGGGGCGGACTGGGCTGCCCTGTGGAGTGCGCCTCCACAGCGGTAACTGTGATGACCTGAGCTCCCAGACCTAACGGGGAGGCCGACGCCACATGTCCAAGCAAAGGCGCCTCGTGGAAGGCTCAGCCGCTCGCACCATTCACGTCCCAGCAAAGCAACGTGCAGTGTAAGAGTGGTCAGCCAGTCCCAGCAAAGCAACGTGCAGTGCAAGGGTGGTCAGCCAGTCCCAGCAAAGCAACATGCAGTGTAAGGGTGGTCAGCCAGTCCCAGCAAAGCAACGTGCAGTGTAAGGGTGGTCAGCCAGTCCCAGCAAAGCAACGTGCAGTGTAAGGGTGGTCAGCCAGTCCCAGCAAAGCAACGTGCAGTGTAAGGGTGGTCAGTCAGTCCCAGCAAAGCAACGTGCAGTGTAAGGGTGGTCAGCCAGTCCCAGCAAAGCAACGTGCAGTGTAAGGATGGTCAGTCAATCTCGCAGAACCCGTTTTTCAGAGTACCTCTTCACATTTGATATCTGCTGCTTAATGGAAAACCCTCACATCGAAAGAATTTGATTTTGATGTCGGATCTTATGATTATGCAGTCTTCCACATCCTAACTATCAAAATGTATGTATGTATGTATGTATGTATGTATGTATGTATGTATGTATGTATGTATGTATGTATGTATGTATGTATGTATGTATGTATGTATGTATGTATGTATGTATGTATGTATGTATGTATGTATGTATGTATGTGTGTGTGTGTGTGTGTGTGTGTGTGTGTGTGTGTGTGTATGTATGTATGTATGTATGTATGTATGTATGTATTTTCATTTTTACTGCGCCATTATCACGATAAACATGCTCATGGCGCAACAAGACGAAATAAAAAAGTTTTAAGGCCAGTTCTAAATGCGGCCAAGGATGGACTAGCCCTCAGACCCTCAGGAAGTTGGTTCCAGAGTCTCGGTCCAACAACGCTGAAGGAGCGGTCACCGTAGCTCCGTAACCTTGTTTGTGGGACAATCAGGAGACTTCTTTTTGAGGAACGGAGATTCCTTGTGGGGTCGTGAGGTCTAAGGAGTTCTCCGAGGTAGGTTGGGGCTTCACCAGTTTCACACTTAAACACGATTGAGAGGGTCTCGGCAGGGAAGACGTTCTGGTGAGGTGGAAGTTGTGGTCAAAAAGAAAATATATCGGCACCTAGTTTAAGAACTTTGTAAATATGACAATATACTGAAAATCCGTTTTCCTCAATGGATGAATACTAATATTATCATGTGTGCGTACATACCACAATCCCCATATTACAGAAATAAAGAAGAAAAGTGCACTATTACCCTTCTGAAGAATCTACATGTATATTACATGTGCAAGAAGAAAACCCAACAGCAATTTTACTCATCTTCAGCGATTTGAACGTGTGTGTGTGTGTGTGTGTGTGTGTGTGTGTGTGTGTGTGTGTGTGTGTGTGTGTGTGTGTGTGTGTGTGTGTGTG
>JAWQFJ010026530.1:0-12500 GCA_034096865.1 Theodoxus fluviatilis | reverse complement strand
ACGTGGACTGTCGTAGTCTACAATTCATGAACGTGGACTTTGGTTCAGTCTCTGGACTGAACTGCTGACTACGCTGGTCCAAGGATTTGTTGGACTACACACCAAAGTCCGAGACTGCCGCGAAATTAAATGGTCGATCTGTCTACGGTTTGCACAGAAAACAATGTATTTTGCGACACTAGAAACCCTTCCAAAGAAAATGTAAGCCATGAACAGCATTAAATTATCAAAGCTGTATGTTGATTGCATCAATAGGTCGTGAAAGCGCTTACATTTTACAATTGGAAATGCAGGTCGCCGAGCATCTCAAGCTTCGCGCACTTCTATTTATAGCTGACGCGCGGACCTCAGCGACACCAGGAAAGATTATAAACATTGTTGTCCTCGAACCTGCCTGCTGCTGTTGACATTGGGTACAATGCTAGTGTTGTCTGATGCTATGAAAACGATACATTAAAATTGCATCTGTGTTATGAAAACACTGCTCAGATTAAATTGCTTTATTTTTGGTAACTGAGAAAATGTGTGACGATGTACGCCAGGGTTTCACGAGTTTGGTGGGAAAAGTGCGAGCTGAGGCTGGAGTGTGTGTGTGTGTGTGTGTCACTGTGTGTGTATATTTTTCCTCATCAAGACAGATTTTTGTTCCATCCCTTCCTTACTGAATTTCAATGGTTCTCACTTGGAAATCCTGCCATATTGTAAAACTTGATCTTCTGCTGGTTTGCCTCGTGCTGATGAACTTAATAAACGGGGACACACACACACACACTCCAGCCTCAGCTCGCACTTCATTTGTCACCTCCTCCCACGCTGTCCGTCTTCTTTTGTTTGCTTGGGCTGTGTGTATGCTGCTGTTAATGTATCCGTATCTTGCTGACACCGCTTTTATGATAGCTACCGATTCCCGCTCCGTGAAATCGGGGCTTTTCTTCGAGGTTTTGCTACCGATCGTGGCTGACACTTTTGACGGGAAGTTTGAAGCGGTACGCTATGCGCTTGCGCACTGGGCGGAATCCCCACGAATTCCTCCTCATTCTAAAAATAACCCATAGACTAGGTCAATCAGTCCCAGCCTTTCCAGTCAACACCCAGTCTGGGTTCGTGAATCGTAGACTCGCTTAGTCCCAGACTAGTCCCAGACTACGCAGTGGTCTGGGACTAGTCTGGGACTCAAAAGTCCAAGACCAGTGCTCTCGAAAGTCCACGTTCATGAATTACACCCCAGAGCACGATATGTTTTCTCCCACTTCTAAGTAAAATGTTTTCGTTCTCCTTGACTGAATTCAGCAGTGCCCGTGTGCAAAATCCTGCAATATGCTGTGTGAACCATCTTAATAAAGTATGCTTTCGATTTCTAAAAGTACGGTATCTGCTAGAGTTGTCGTTTAACTTAATATACATGCACTTTCACCTGTGAACTACTCACTTTTAGTCTGTTTTTTAATACCTATACGGAAATACGTTTTATCGTGACATTTTGCAGACGTTATCTTAATAAATCTACACTGCCACCCAATGGGTCGCGGCCTGGGCTTGCCTCTCTCAAACGATCAGAGGTCGTGTTAAGCTCTCGAGAAGGTGACGCGATTTAGTGACTGAAAACGCATGGTCAGTCAGACGTAGTTCCCAGTGAGGTATCCAGTTCAGGTGGAGAGGGTCGCACCTAGCACTTGAAGGGAGCAAGACTTGCACTTCATCGTGTTCCACGTGTCGATGAACAAAAAGAGGAGTGTGGCCAAATAAGTCTGGCGGTACTTCGTAGGCAAGGCAACCTTTCGGAACCAAGCTCCTTCTTCGGGCCTAGTCAGACCTCCCCCCCCCCCCCCCCCCCTTTTCTTCTTCATGGTAGTGTGGATACCACGATGACACGAGGAAATTGTTCCACAATTTTTTGGTAATCCTGAGGAGGGCCGTTTGGTAGCCCTGAAGAGGGCCGTTTGGGGAGGAGTAGGGAAGGCGGGTGCTTAGTACTCCTGCGAGCTACCCTGTTTCACTTCTGGGTGGGGAGAAGCAATGCGAGTTAAGCATCTTGCTCAAGGACCTAGACTATGAAGTACCGCAAGACTTCATTGGTCACCCTCCTCTTGTTGTTCAAGAATTATAGTCTGACACCGGCCCTTCACCTCTTTGTTTGACTACGTGTCAACGGTCTCGTGTCTGGCTGTGTCGGATTCCCTGCGCAATGTGGGCGCCATGGTGACAAAAGCGTTTTCTTGACGAGGGAAAACTCGCGCATGGACGGACGGACGGACGAACGAACGAACGGACGGACGGACGGACGGACGGAAGAACGGACGGACGGACTGACGGATGGACGAAGGTTTACGACCTATCAGCCTCTGTAATCTATGTACGACCTACTCCTGTAAATAGACGCTCCTAGTCAAGGGACGTTACTCCTAAAAACTCGGTGTCCAAAATGACTGTGTAAAACACGTGCGCTGCGTAATGACGCATCACCTCATTTACCTGTAAGTTCTGCTTTATGTAACTAAGCTACCCTTAGTTCAATCATATATTGTTTGTGCATAATCACGGGATTCTCTCCGTGTGTAGCATCTTTATGTTTTCACATTTAACTGAGTTTCAGTCGTGTATCGATGGTCAGTTACATGTTGCCAAATGCCGTTAGTCAACATTGTTCCTTTCCTTTATCATTGCAGAACCGTGATCAGTGTTTGAATAAAGTTTGTTTGAACAAAGAGACAGCGTTCTTATCGATTAAGCACGACAATCACTAGAATACATGCGCAAGTCAAGTCACGATGTCCCTATTTATTCACCTCTTACGAATTGCGTAGGGAGACGCGGTGGGTCTATTCTGACCCCCAACCCTCAGGGGGAACGTGTGCATGGATGACTCTGTATCCCCAAACCCCCGGGTCGATTCTTGCAGCACCATTTCATTCGTATTTTTGCACATGCAAATAGGCCTACTTGTGGCACTGAGCGGTGTGTCGACATGAAGCAACATTTGCGATGCAGTTCTCACACACGTGTGACGAGAACGCAACAAAGGCTATTTTGTGTGCATACGATTTAATTAACTGTGCTGAAATGAGAAGCAATTACCTGTTGAATTAAATCAACAAAATCAATGAGAAGTGGTCTACGCCTTGGGAATAGTGCATAGTCAGTACCATATGTGACCCTCCATCACAAAATGAGTCACTCGTTGCATTTTGAACATTTTGATATCTGTATGTTTTCAAAAAGAGCACACAACAAGCTTCTCAATGGACATTATTCACGCGAGATACTTCCGGTTTTCAAAACGAGACGGGGTCCGCAAATTTAATGGCGTCGTCTATGGCCAGCACCAGTACCAGTACATGGAGTAGAAATCTCCTTCATGTGCCTCCATTCTCGCATGGAAATGTTGAAATATGGGCAAGTGATGTTGTTTTTGTTGTTTATAGCTGGGAAACTGCAATGTTTACACCAGGAAGCAAGAGCATTCGATCCCTTCGCACGACCTAACATAGTAACAACCTCTACTCATGAGAAATTGTGATTGGTCCAAAAATATAAATCAGCCAATGGTAGAGAGCCATGTATAGAGTCTTGATCACACCAGGGATATGTTGATGTTGGCATGGCAGACGATGCAAGCCCAGCTGGGAGTAGTCGCTTATCTCGCAGTTTTGACTCAAAATTAAGTATATGATCAGATATAACAAACTATCTGCAAAGACAGCCCATGGTTATATTAGCGTAATATATAGGCTTACTGACCTTATTTCAAGAAACACCGGTCATAATGATCAATACTACAGATCTAGATCTACAAGAGTGAAGAGAGAAGGGTAACCTGTTTTACCTTCGATGTCATGCACAAATCCTTCGATGAACTTTTCGTATCCTTTCCCTTTATTTCTCCTGGGTATGTTGTTGTAGTAGTAGTAGTAGTAGTAGTAGTAGTAGTAGAAGTAGTAGTAGTAGTAGTAATAGTAGTAGTAATAGTAGTAGTAGTAGTAGTTGAGAGGCTAGATGTAGGCCGTGAAGCCTTTTGAACGCCCCATCGTAATGTGTTGCGTTATATAACATACGGTCTTAGCGCAATTTTCCTATTGCGACAGTGTCGCTCATCATAGCTTCTAGATAATGATATGAATGTAGGATCCTTGTTCAGTTGGTTTTTGAAAACTTTAGTAGTCGGTGCAGTCACCAAGAATCCTTCTTCCTTTTAGTGAGTGCAGATTCAAATACTCTACGCGCTCGCTGTAAGACATGTCCCGACATTCACTCAACAACTTGGTAGCCCTGCGCTGGACTCGCTCCACAGCCTCTGACTGTCTTTTTAAATGTGGGTACCAACATCACTTGCCCATATTTCCGCATTTCCATGCGAGAATGGAGGTACATGAAGGAGATTTCCACTCCATGTACTGGTACTGGTGCTGGCCATAGAAGACTCCATTAAATTTGCGGACCCCGTCTCGTTTTCGATTTCAAAATAGCCGCTGCGTGAATAACGTCTATGGTGCAATATTCATGAATATATGACTACCCTACACGATTTCACATGACTTTGAAGATCGATTCCCTAAAAATACGCTTTTTGAGAAAAACGCGTTTTAAGTTTACGTACATTATTCCCCCTTTTCCCCTAGCAACCCTTATTCTAGAATCATGCAATTTGCCACAGAGATGAAGCAGTGGTTTTGGGCTTTGGTTGGCAGCCTAGGGTATTCCCCCGTCGATCTGTTGCAGTGGTGGCTACGAAACTTTGAGAAAATGCTTGATGTTGACGATCGGTTCGAGGACGTTTTCTTGTAAATGATTTACCACCACACCCAAATAACATCATAAAGCATACTCTTACATGTTGATTTCAAACACGAAACTTACTCATACAATGAAAAAGGGACTAGAGAAGCAAAAAACAAAAAATCTCGAAGTCTACCACTACAACCCCCACCTCCTTTGTGGGCGGTTTTCGCAAAATGACACAAATATCCCCTCCTTGGCGGAGGGAAGGCGCGCGAGGTTACTGGGAAGCTAAAAGTACCCGTAAGCTTATGGCTACAACACTGCACCAGCCTTACGGTCGAGCCGATAACATTTCTCTTTATGTTTTTAATTCCAAAACGAAATAACAGACGACCTCCAAAATTTAGTGGATTGTTCCTCGGGTAATACCCTGACCCTGCACACATTTTCATCAGAATCTATTGTGAACTTTTTGAGTTATTTTGCCGAATAGTGAACAAGCAAACAAACTATCCGAGGCAAAACCATAACCTTCTTAGCAGATGTAATGAATCTACACAGCCCTTCTTATTGTATTGGGTTGTTAGGAAAGTTCTCGCCTATTTTGAATATATCTGAATACCTTTTCTTCAAGAATGTTCTGGTACTTTATAAAGATACCCTCATTTCATATCATTTCATATACTCTTAAGTTATCATCACTTCGTTTGTACGATGGCGTCATCTCAGCCTCCAAGTAGGGAGTATCTGCGCGGCTGTATGCATTACGACTTCCTCCGTTGCTGCAGTGAAGCGGACAGTCATCGTTGTTTGTGCCAAGCGTTCGGCCCAGGTGTTATCTCCGAGCATACCACGCGGGGATGATTCAAGAAGTTCAAGCAAGGCGACACCGACATCAAGGACAAGCCACACAAGAGTTGACCGTCAGCCGTCGATGACGACCTCCTGCGCCAGCTGGTGGATACTGACCCTCGCCGAACCACGAGTGAAATGGCGGATGACCTCTGCTATCACCACTCAACAGTTGACTAGGAAGTCCTGCCTCACCCACCGAATTTGCCATGCCTTTCACCATCTGACTACCACTTTCGGTCACGCAACACTTCCTGTGCGACAAGGTTTGCGACAGTCATCACCAGACTGAGCAGGACCTGCACATGTACTTAGGGCCCCAACAGACCGCCTTGGCTGCCGACCGCCTTGGCTGCCGACCGCCTTGGATGCCGACCGCTTCCGCCAGCTGCCTGAGCGATCTCACAACGCGATTCATAGAGACGGTGATTATATCAGTGATTGATTTGCTCATGTTATGGAGGGAAATAAAATCCAAAGTTTGGACGTAAAAACAGCGGGAACTTTCCCGTCAACCCAATACTTAACGCTACCTACTTACATAGGCTACCTGCCTGCCTGCGTCCCTTCCCTTCCTCCCTCGCTTCTTCTCTCTCTCTCTCTCTCTCTCTCTCTCTCTCTCTCTCTCTCTCTCTCTCTCCCTCTCTCTTCATCCCTCCTTAGGCCTACATACCTGCCTGCCTACCTACCTACCTACATTCATATTTACCCATTTACCAACCTACCTGTGAGCAGGCTGGTAGAGCGTAAACACAGGGACGAGGAAATCCCACGACGCCAGAGTGTAGAAGACGATAACGAAGGCGCAGACCTTTTTCTGGGCAGGTCCAAACTCTCCCACATGAACGAGGACTTGGTCGTACTTCATGACGACGTCTCCAGATGTGCAACAGAGACAGCCACTCCGCCGCTGCCAGTGAGTGGTGTGTGTGTGCGACTCACGCACTGCGCAACAGCATTCCACGCCAGGAGGCGAGGGAGGGAGGGACACAACGTAGGCATACCATTGGTGGAGGCAGGAATTAAGGAGGGTGAAAAAGGCGTGAACGAATGACTGACTGACTGACTGACTGACTGACTGACTGACTGACTGACTGACTGACCGAACAAACGAATGAATTAAAGAGCGAACGAACGAACGAATGAATAAATAATAATTAGTAATGAACGAAAGAATGAACGAACGACAAAACGAATGAATGAATGAATGAATGAATGAATGAATGAACGAACTATCAAGTGAATGAATGGATAAATGAACGAACGAACGAATGAAAGAACGAACGAACGATCAAACGAACGAACGAATGAATGAATGAACGAACGGACGAATGAATGAAAGCGAAACTCAATGGTCAGTCAGCATTTGCAGGTTATGTAAGTGTCGCGAGCAGGTTGCAGGTTTGGAGGGTTAATTTTCGTGTTCATGTGCTAGTGTGCGCACGCTTGGCGTGTAGTGGGTTTGTAGCGCGTTAATTAGCGCGCCCCCGTCCGTGCTTTTCGCTGTCTCGCGTGAGGTTTGACGTGGTGATGGGTGAACTCTGTGCGCCTTCGCACGGGAACTGCGAGGGCGAAAGGGATGAACGCGCTGCTCACGTTTGGGTTTGGGAAGACTGGTTTTGAGAGGGAGATGCTAACTAGTGAGCATTGAGGCAACACCGCTTTTGGGGTGTTTGCCAGAAGTGTGGTGCGACCGCTGTCGACCCAGTGCGTGGCGTGGCGACTGCCAGCCCGGGATAATAGCGACTGTATTGTCGTTGTCGGCGTAGACCGAACAGAAAGCCATCACCAGGGGAAGGGTCGGGTTCTTCCATGCCTGGGGTTATATGTTTCATGCGTCGTCGTCGTCCAAGGTCCTTGCTGCTCCTCATCGCTGTCGTCGTCGTCGTCATCAACTGCCACTCATCATCCTCGCATCCCTGACGGTGCTTGCTGCTCATCGCCCTGAGCTCACCTGGTCAGAGAAAGGTCGACATTCATCGTCGCGGGCGTTTCATCGTCACCTTGTTTCCCATCTTCAGTTCTGCGGCCTTTCGCTGAAGGCCGCCATGTGACAGTTGTGGACAACCGTAGTTTTGGTTGTGCTGGCGTGAGATTGACAGTTGTTGGACAACCATAGTTTTGTTGTGCTTGCTTGAAATTGACAGTTGTTGGACAACCGTGGTTTTGTTGTGCTTGCTTGAAATTGACAGTTGTTGGACAACCATAGTTTTGTTGTGCTTGCTTGAAATTGACAGTTGTTGGACAACCGTGGTTTTGTTGTACTTGCGTGACTATAGTGGTGTTGTGGCTAAGGCCGCACTGTGAGAGCCCATGGGCAACCAATGAGTTTTGTGTTTGGTTGGGGGGGAAATGTATTTTCACCTATGTGCTTGGTTTGAGGTGTGTAGGTAATTTCACCAGTGGTGTAG
Organism: Theodoxus fluviatilis; assembly: GCA_034096865.1. Taxonomy (NCBI): domain Eukaryota; kingdom Metazoa; phylum Mollusca; class Gastropoda; order Cycloneritida; family Neritidae; genus Theodoxus; species Theodoxus fluviatilis. The sequence continues at coordinate 4,521 of JAWQFJ010026530.1, read as the reverse complement.
TATTGTTTCATCTCTCATCGGTGGTTCGCATTAATTGTAGGTCATCAATCATTTATCATCATTACCATCATTCACTATCGCCTCCATCTACTTCATTCTACATCTCCCACGAGAAGTAAATAAATCTTTGTTTAGCCAAATCTCCTGACTCCCTCTGCATGAGAGGTTAACCCATTGCTTACGCAGCGCAAGGACGTGTTGCGATAACGCCAACACCCGTTGGCTACGTAGCGCAAGTACGTGTTGCGGTTGCCGTAATGAATTTTTTCTATCTCCGTGTCTGTTTCAAGGGAAGTAAATCGTACAGCTCTTTATTCTCTGTCCAGTGTGTGTTCGCTGGAGTTACCTTTTCTTTTAGTATAGTCCCCGTGAGAAAGCTAGATGTAGTAGAAGCTACGCTCACCCTACGTCGGGTTTATGCGCTTGTCAACATGGCGTCGCGTTGTCGAAAGGTGATCGATCGGTGATGAAAATGACGAAGTATTAGAAGTGTGGATGGAAGAAGGGTCTGATATTGAAGATATAGGTGGATATTGGACTTCTGAAGAAGATTTTTATGATTCTGATGCGGAAATAGTCCCAGTCAACGAGAATGAAGCGGTGGCTGATTGCGAAGACGAATCGATTTCGTGGCTGAAAGCGAAAACGAATTGACTTCGTCGCCGTCGCGTCAGAAAGAGAGGAAGAGATAGAAACGGTTTTTACAGCAGACACAGACATCGATTCGGATGCAGAGGATGCCGAAAACCTTCTCTACTCCTCCAATGAACTGTACCACACAAAAGAGGACTATGCTGAGTAGGGCGCCTTCTTTCTCTCAGGTCATTTGAGACTTTTCTTCTATTCAAACAGAGACAGATTGCAGTGAGTAAGTGTATATTTTCTGATTTCCCCTCTCTGACTTGCTAAAAAAAATCATTTTCAAGCATTTTTTTTATCCTGTAGTCAATCATTCATCAATATAGTTTGATGTGGAAATACTGATTTCAGAACTGTTGTGCAAAATTTATCTCTTGACTATTATTACAATACATTAGGTGTAAAAAAAATTGAAAATCAAAATTGCATGTACCTGGTGTTAAAAAACAAATTTCCCCAATTTTCTTACTGCATATTGTAACTATCCAGCACTTCAGCTAGAAAGTGCAAATGATTATCTTTCTTGTGGTACCAACCATTAAACAGTTATTCTAAATTTGGACTTTGTGTGATTTTTTGAAAACTTGCAAAAACACTGCGTACACAGGTAAAGTTCCTAATGCTATCCCTGCGTAAGCAATGAGTTAAGGTCCCACCTAGCAGGTGCAGGGCGCGACAGTAAGGTCATCGACTACAGAATTGCAGGTGCTAGTTAGAACAAGTGCAAGTCCAGTCTAGTATTGGATTCCCTAAACTGTTCAACGCCTTTTCCAAATCTCGCAGGGAGACGCGGGGGTTCTCTTGTTTCTCCCCATCCACGGAAGGTAAGAGTGCATGTGCACATATGTATAAACATGTATGTGAGTGTGCATTTGTATATGTGTATGCATTCCTGCGTGTGTGTGTGTGTGCGTGCATGTGTATATGTGCGTGTGTATGTGTGTGCGCGTGTGCGTGTAAGAGCATGTGTGTTTAATGTGCGAGCGCGCGCGCGCGCGCGTGTGTGTGTGCATGTGTGTATGTATGTGTTTGCTTGTGTGTATGCGTGTGTGTTAGTGTATGATTGTGTGGACGTGTGTGTATGTGTATGAGTGTGTGTTCCTGCATGCGTGCGTGAGTGCTTTTGTATGCGTGCGTGCGTGCGTGTGTGTGTGTATGTGTGTGTGTGTGTGTGTGTGTGTGTGTGTGAGAGAGAGAGAGAGAGAGAGAGAGAGAGAGAGAGAGAGAGAGAGAGAGAGAGAGAGAGAGAGAGAGAGAGAGAGAGAGAAAATTTACTGAGGGTTCCTTTTTTACTCGATAACGGTGACATTTCCGTAATATCTTAAGGCCTCTTTACTCGTGATCACATTTCTGGCAACTCTGCTGTTTCCATTGGAAACGCATGTCGCGCTTGCAAGTGGCAAAAAATGTTTTGGGCGTTCTCAAACGTGGTAATGTGCTGGCAGCTATCCTGTTTCCATATGAAATAAGGTGTGGTGTCAGTCAGGTCAAAGTGAAAAGCCAAATGAAGAGTCTCGGTGTGTCATTTGACAGCAAAATGACAATGGAGGACCACATGTCAGAGAACATATTTTGACACCTGGAACATTGGCAGGATCAGACACCTCTTCACAAAAGAAGCTACAAAGACCCTTACTTCTGCCTTTGTTTTACCAAGACTTGATTACTGCAATAGTCTTTTAACAGCTTTGTCCGTTGTTCTTCTATTTGAAAAGAAACTTCAGTTAGCCATCAACAGCACAGCGCGCCTTATAACTGGTGCCACGAGGAGGATGCATATCACCCCGACACACAAAAGAAGCTACAAAGACCCTTACTTCTGCCTTTGTTTTACCAAGACTTGATTACTGCAATAGTCTTTTAACAGCTTTGTCCGTTGTTCTTCTATTTGAAAAGAAACTTCAGTTAGCCATCAACAGCACAGCGCGCCTTATAACTGGTGCCACGAGGAGGATGCATATCACCCCGACCCTTGCAGCCCATGCCCTGGCTGCCAATGCAAGCCAGAATAAAATACAAGTTGACTGTCATGAGTTTCTCCTCTGTAACTGGGGCTAACCCAAGCTACACACTGGAGATAATCCCACCACATCAACCCAAACATGATCTGGGATCAGCAAACAGCTGTCAGCAGCAGGTTCCCAGGACTACGTCTATGCTGGGTCAACTGGCCTTCTCCTGCTGGGCCTCTTCACGCCCGTTTCAGAATCACACATTCACTGCTTGCATTTAAACGGTCCCTATTCAAAGACATACAACATTTTGACAGTGCCACGACAGGAGAATAGGGTATGGGCGGAAACGTAACTTTGTGAAACGCCCTGAACAGATCGACAGACTTTATGGAATGGTGCTATACAAAACTACACCATTGTTGTTGTTGTTGTTATTTGTTGCTGTTATTGTTATCGTTATAATTACGTTCGCCAGAGAGGTTATGTTTTACCCTCGGTTTGTTGATTAGTTAGTTATTCAGCAAAGTAACCCCAACAGTTCAAAACGGATCCTGATTAAATTTCGTGGAAGGTCAAGGTGGAAGGTCAGGGTGGAAAGGTCAATGTTTCATCCGTGGAACACTCCACAAGAACATCACCTTAAAGTGACCAGGCGTCTGCGCGCGCTTTGTGCTCTCAATCTTCCTCTGCGCGTGCGAAACATGGACTCTCACAGCAGGGCTACAGATGAGAATTCAAATAATGGAAATGGGATGTTGTCGCAACATCTTGGGCATCTCATTCAAAGACCACATCACACTTGAACAATCAAGAACCCTATTGACCCCATGAAGTCCCCCTCACAACAGTGAATACTTAAAACAAATAAACTCAGATGGTATGGCCACATCAGAAGATCCTGTGACCTTGCAAAAAATCATTCTCCAGGGAACAGAGGAGGCAAGGAGATAGAGGTGCAGACAGAGGAGGCTATGGGCGGACGATGCTGAGGAAAGGATAAAGAAACCAATGAACACCCATGCACAGGCACTTGACCGAGCCGTATGGTGAGCAGCGTGTCAAGACGACACTCCGACGACCCCACCCGGAGGCGAGGCGAGGCGAGGCGAGGCGAGGCGAGGCAAGGCGAGGTGAGGCGAGGCCGGGGCCGGGGCAGGGGCAGGGGCGGAAGCGAGGCGAGGCGAGGCGAGGCGAGGCGAGGCGAGGCGAGGCGAGGCAGAGGCGGAGGCGGAGGCGAGGCGAGGCGAGGCGAAGGCGGAGGCGAGGCGAGGCGAGGCGAGGCGAGGCGAGGCGAGGCAGAGGAGGAGGCGAAGGCGGAGGCGAGGCGAGGCGAGGCGAGGCGGAGGCGAGGCAAGGCGGAGGCAAAGGGGGAGGCGAGGCGAGGCGAGGCGAGGCGAGGCGGAGGCGGAGGCGAAGGCGGAGGCGAGGCGAACGCGAGGCGAGGCGAGGCGAGGCGAGGCGAGGCGAGGCGAGGCGAGGCGGAGGCGAGGCGGAGGCGGAGGCGGAGGCGGAGGCGGAGGCGGAAGCGGAGTGGAGTGGAGTGGAGTGGAGGCGGAGGCGAGGTGAGGCGAGGCGGAGGCGAGGCGAGGCGAGGCGAGGCAAGGTGAGGTGAGGCGAGGCGAGGCGAGGCGATCATCTGTAACGGTCCACTTTTAATACATAACGCATGAGTAATAAAAACCGCTGGCGCTGAACCTCCAGGTTTTGGCATTAAAAACCCCCCAATACAGCTGCGAGGGCCTTCAGTAAACCTGGAGGGAAAAAAATCTAATACAGGACGTTTCGTACCCTAGTCGTTGTGCACCTCATTTAGTCGATTCGTACCTTTTCTACTCTAACCCTAACTCTAACCCTAACCCTAACTCTAACCTGTTAGGGTACGAAACGACTAGGTACAAAAACGACCCGCATCGTAAAAAATATTTCT
>JAWQFJ010026528.1:0-10088 GCA_034096865.1 Theodoxus fluviatilis | reverse complement strand
TAGCATTACATAAATGCGTATATACGCAATAAAAATGCCTGTCCCATTTATGTAGACTAGTGCTAGGTTACTCGAATGTCCCTGGGACAGTGGCATATTGGTATGTAGCAAAAGTAAATCACCTTCCCAGCACATTAGATCTTTTCATCAGGTGCTTGTTGTGGGGCTGGTGGAATAGGCCTACATAACTTCAGTTTGAAATATAGATCTGTGAATAATGAACACTTTGGCTGCAACAATGCAGATTAGTAAGCAAATCGAATTCAAAAGGCTTGCTAAGAAAAAGTAGGCTTGCTCCTATTTTTTTCATCTGAAAACTTATGATGCATTTACAGTCTAGTGTCGTTGCTACTATCACTCACATCTGAACTACAGAGACGGATACAAGCCCTGGAAATGAGATGCTACCGCAAGATTCTGAACATCTCATATAAAGACCATGTCACGAATGAGGAAGTCAGCAACAGGATCAGGAGAGCAATTGGACAGTACGAAGACCTGCTCTCAATCGTGAAAAGCAGAAAGCTGAAGTGGTACGGTCACGTGTCAAGAGGCAGTGGGCTGTCCAAGACCATCCTGCAAGGTACCGTACCAGGTGGGAGAAGGAGAGGCAGGCAGAGAAAGAGGTGAGAAGACAACATCAAAGAGTGGACAGGCTTGACCTTTGCTGACTCACAGCGAGCCACAGAGGATAGAGATCGATGGAGGAAGATTGTCCGAAAGTCATCAGTGGTGCCTCAACAACCCATCTCAGGGTTAAGAGACTGAACTGAACTGAACTGAACTGTCGTTGCTACTAGTCACACTGTAGGTCATAACATGACCTAATTCAAACATTACTGTACAACGCCCAATGTATTAAACGCAATCAAATTTACCTTTGCTGAAACTACTGTGTTCTGACAGCCATCTGGTTTGTAGCTTCGCACTTCTCGGACCCAACCACAGACGAATGTCCTGTAAGCTCCCAAGCTCTTGTAGGCTGCAAAATATTCACACGTGTACGCACATTTGCCCAGCACAAAATGTTGCACAATCCTGGCGTGGTTTATGTCCGGCACGAACTGTTGGGTATTTCATACGGATCTAACCCATCAACGTCAATAATCTTTTCGTAGTAACGCGTCTGCTGGTAAACGTTCAACATACGACGAAGCCATTGCTATGCTCCAAATAGGAAAAGATAACTCTGTTTGACTCGATCTCGACGGAGCTCATAGAAGGATATGTTCACTCTCCTGCCCTCTCCTGTCTAGCTTAGACAGGAGAACAGGCTGAGAGTGAACATGTCCGCTTCCTAAGACGCATCATCGACGTCGCATGGCAGGACAGATCTCCCAACACAAAGGTCCTGAAGATGGCCGCCTCTCAGGGTACTCACATCCTGTTGCGCCAAAGACGCCTGAGATGGTTGGGACAAGTCCACCATGTAGACGACAGTTTCCTTCCCTATGACCTCCAGTAAGCTGTCTCGCAGTAGAATTTCCAACCAAATGGCCGTCCAAAGCTGCACTACAGAGTGGTTTGCAGGAGAGACTAGCAACTCACAAGCGTCACCATGACAACAGGGGAGCCTCGCCGACGACTGCAGGAGTTGCCAAGGCGCTGTCAAAGAGGGCATCTGGGGCGTGTTTCGCAGAGGCAATCCGAGAGCTTCATTTGCGGGACCCGCACTAAGGCGTTTCGTTTCGAAAGACATTTAAAATGTTCCGAGATAAACGCTCATGGCGAGAGACTGCCTGGACAGGTTCATGTAATAGAAAAGCATTAGGTTTTGCAAGCGCTCACTATGAGCGCTCGACTCTGAAATTCTTTAAAAGCCTTTCGAAACGAAACGCGCCTCTGGTCCCACAAAGATATGGGACAAGTTTTACACACAGAGCCAGACCCCTGCTTGGAATAGACAGGAAAATGTTGGACCACAGGCGGGGACTGAACCCGCGACCTTTCGGTTAGCTCCAGAAATGCTCTACCAGCTGAGCTACCATGGTCCGTATTGTTTTTCCCTGTCTACACTGCCCTGTATCAGCGGGTGCTGTTTCGGCCTTGTATGCCCGGATGACCTGAATCCCACTATCTAGTTTTGCTTGTTTTTCCCAGCATCTTTCTCTCGGCCCTCGGCGCTCGTCTGTAGGGGGTGCAGCAGAGATTTCAACATCAGAGTGGGGCTTCCAAATTAATCCGCCACTACACAGTCTGTCCTCTGGCCATCTGACCTACCAAGGCGTTACCTTTGTCTTCAGAGACAGTCTGTTGTCTGCTGTGATACAACCATAACTGTTAACTGCATTTAATGCCTGACATGGTTTTTCCTCATGCCGAGTGCCGAGTGCTGAAGATGTGGTGTGTGTGTGTGTGTGTGTGTGTGTGTGTGTGTGTGTGTGTGTGTATGTGTGTGTGTGTGTGTGTGTGTGTGTGTGTGTGTGTGTGTGTGAGTGTGTGTGTGTGTGTGTGTGTGTTTGTTTAAGGTTCTGATGGGGTGGGGTGGAGGGGGGGGGGGGGGGTGTGCATGCAAGTGTGTGTGTGTATGTGTGTATGTGCGTGCGTGCGCGTGTGTGTACGTGTGTGTGTGCATATGTGTGTGTGTGTGTGTGTGTGTGTGTGCGTGCGTGCAAGCGAGTACGTATCTCCGTAAGTGTAAGTGTACTTTTGTCTCTGCATGCGTGTGCGCGTGCATGGGTGTGTGTATGCTTGCAAGTGTGTGTGCGTGCGTTCGTGCGAACGTGCATATGTGTGTTCGTGCGTGGGTGCATGCATTTTTAGTGTATAATATTAAATTTGAATAATGTCGGAACACGAACTTTGCCAAAACATGCTGCCGTGAGAAACATAAATCATTGGAGCGTGAAACAAAGTAACAACAAACCCCTAAAGAAACAATAACAAAAAGAAAAGAAAAAGAAAAGACACGAAGAAAAGTATTCCATATACTGTCCCGCCTTTTCACTGGAAAGTTGTAGATGTCGAATGATGCAAATGATTTTACTAAGGCCCACCCACCCCCATCCCCAATCCTCCCCCCAAAACGCTGTTACGGTAACCATGGAAACAAGAAATGGCCCGAGTCGGTAGGTCGGCCTGCACATTTTTAAAACTTGTATTTATTAAAAAGAGGCCATGTTGATCGTAAATCAAAATTTTCTTGTGATGAAAACATTTTGAACACACACACACACACACACACACACACACACACACACACACACACACACACACACACACACACACACACACACACACACACACACACACACACACACACACACACACTCACACACACACACACATGCGTGTAATTCGGCACAAGTGGGTGTATTGGCAAACTTACGAAAAATGGGTTCTTAACTTCTTGCACTTCCACTTGTTGGACAAAGGTAAAATTGATGTCAAGCTGCTCTTTAGGCTTTAATTAAAGCATACACTCCAAAAAACAAGAGATATCAAAATATGAGTTGCTGATAGAAGGCCCTAAATAAATGGGTTCTTTTTAAAAACTGGGGTTCCTTATCACACACACACGTACAAGATGACAATTGTGTTTCTAATTTTAAAAAGGAATGCTTTGTTGCCAAAATTCTTATTTTAAGCATGGGAATGTATATATAATGCAGCTCATTTTGCTTTTATTAAAAAAACATACACAAAGTAACACAGTTTTTGTTGATGTCAACCGATAAAAAAGTGAACTCTAATTCTAGTCATCACACAAGGATGGTAAAATATGACAGCTGGGTTTACTAGTATCTATCTCTTCTTTCTTCCTTATAAGTTTGTGGTTTTATTAATAATGTATGTTCCAATTCTAGATGCATTGCGTCACTTGGCAAATAAGTATTGTGTCAAAAATTAATTTTAGTTTGTGAGATATTATTCAATCTTGGTTTGCCTTAGATTTGATGCAGACATTATGTGTGTGAAATTTTATATGTAGTTCAAGTTGCTTTCCAGTACAGAAGTAGTGCAATGCCATTTTTATGAATCATTATTATTATTTTTTCAATCTTTCTGTTATACATTATTCAACACCGTGATATGCCTGTATGTAATAATGTGTAATGTAATTATATTTGTAATGTGTGTGTGCAGGTATGTTATGTGTGCAAGTAAACTGGGTATTGTAGTAGTTCATAGTTATACTCTTCATACTTTTGTTGTCATATTGTAGTAGTTCATAGTTATACTGTTCATATTTTTGTTGTCATGCCTTTTATAATTTTTATAATAATTCGTAATGACCCATCTGCTGATGACCAATGTAATTTTCTTTTGTATTAATGAAAAGAGTTAAGAAAATATGAATCACAGAGAGAGAGAGAGAGAGAGAGAGAGAGAGAGAGAGAGAGAGAGAGAGAGAGAGAGAGAGAGCACTTATAACCACTGGCACTGACAAAGGTATAATGTTCTGATTTTTATTTTTTATTTAATTTTATTTTATTTTATTTTATTTTATTTTATTTTATTTTATTTTATTTTATTGTATTTTATTTTATTTTATTTTATTTTATTTTATTTTATTTTATTTTATTTTATTTTATTTTATTTTATTTTATTTTATTTTATTTTATTTTATTTTATTTTATTTTATTTTATTTTATTTTATTTTATTTTATTTTATTTTATTTTATTTTATTTTATTTTATTTTATTTTATTTTATTTTATTTTATGTCTGTCTTTTCCTCGCTATCTCCATTCCCTGTCTATCCTTTCCTTGCTTTCTCCATTCTCTGTCTATCCTTTCCTCGCTTTCTCCATTCTCTGTCTATCCTTTCCTCGCTTTCTCCATTCTCTGTCTATCCTTTCCTCGCTTTCTCCATTCTCTGTCTATCCTTTCCTCGCTTTCTCCATTCTCTGTCTATCCTTTCCTCGCTTTCTCCATTCTCTGTCTATCCTTTCCTCGCTTTCTCCATTCTCTGTCTATCCTTTCCTCGCTTTCTCCATTCTCTGTCTATCCTTTCCTCGCTTTCTCCATTCTCTGTCTATCCTTTCCTCGCTTTCTCCATTCTCTGTCTATCCTTTCCTCGCTTTCTCCATTCTCTGTCTATCCTTTCCTCGCTTTCTCCATTCTCTGTCTATCCTTTCCTCGCTTTCTCCATTCTCTGTCTATCCTTTCCTTGCTTTCTCCATTCTCTGTCTATCCTTTCCTCGCTTTCTCCATTCTCTGTCTATCCTTTCCTCGCTTTCTCCATTCTCTGTCTATCCTTTCCTCGCTTTCTCCATTCTCTGTCTATCCTTTCCTCGCTTTCTCCATTCTCTGTCTATCCTTTCCTCGCTTTCTCCATTCTCTGTCTATCCTTTCCTCGCTTTCTCCATTCTCTGTCTATCCTTTCCTCGCTTTCTCCATTCTCTGTCTATCCTTTCCTCGCTTTCTCCATTCTCTGTCTATCCTTTCCTCGCTTTCTCCATTCTCTGTCTATCCTTTCCTTGCTTTCTCCATTCTCTGTCTATCCTTTCCTCGCTTTCTCCATTCTCTGTCTATCCTTTCCTCGCTTTCTCCATTCTCTGTCTATCCTTTCCTCGCTTTCTCCATTCTCTGTCTATCCTTTCCTCGCTTTCTCCATTCTCTGTCTATCCTTTCCTCGCTTTCTCCATTCTCTGTCTATCCTTTCCTCGCTTTCTCCATTCTCTGTCTATCCTTTCCTCGCTTTCTCCATTCTCTGTCTATCCTTTCCTCGCTTTCTCCATTCTCTGTCTATCCTTTCCTCGCTTTCTCCATTCTCTGTCTATCCTTTCCTCGCTTTCTCCATTCTCTGTCTATCCTTTCCTCGCTTTCTCCATTCTCTGTCTATCCTTTCCTCGCTTTCTCCATTCTCTGTCTATCCTTTCCTCGCTTTCTCCATTCTCTGTCTATCCTTTCCTTGCTTTCTCCATTCTCTGTCTATCCTTTCCTCGCTTTCTCCATTCTCTGTCTATCCTTTCCTCGCTTTCTCCATTCTCTGTCTATCCTTTCCTCGCTTTCTCCATTCTCTGTCTATCCTTTCCTCGCTTTCTCCATTCTCTGTCTATCCTTTCCTCGCTTTCTCCATTCTCTGTCTATCCTTTCCTCGCTTTCTCCATTCTCTGTCTATCCTTTCCTCGCTTTCTCCATTCTCTGTCTATCCTTTCCTCGCTTTCTCCATTCTCTGTCTATCCTTTCCTCGCTTTCTCCATTCTCTGTCTATCCTTTCCTCGCTTTCTCCATTCTCTGTCTATCCTTTCCTCGCTTTCTCCATTCTCTGTCTATCCTTTCCTCGCTTTCTCCATTCTCTGTCTATCCTTTCCTCGCTTTCTCCATTCTCTGTCTATCCTTTCCTCGCTTTCTCCATTCTCTGTCTATCCTTTCCTCGCTTTCTCCATTCTCTGTCTATCCTTTCCTCGCTTTCTCCATTCTCTGTCTATCCTTTCCTCGCTTTCTCCATTCTCTGTCTATCCTTTCCTCGCTTTCTCCATTCTCTGTCTATCCTTTCCTTGCTTTCTCCATTCTCTGTCTATCCTTTCCTCGCTTTCTCCATTCTCTGTCTATCCTTTCCTCGCTTTCTCCATTCTCTGTCTATCCTTTCCTCGCTTTCTCCATTCTCTGTCTATCCTTTCCTCGCTTTCTCCATTCTCTGTCTATCCTTTCCTCGCTTTCTCCATTCTCTGTCTATCCTTTCCTCGCTTTCTCCATTCTCTGTCTATCCTTTCCTCGCTTTCTCCATTCTCTGTCTATCCTTTCCTCGCTTTCTCCATTCTCTGTCTATCCTTTCCTTGCTTTCTCCATTCTCTGTCTATCCTTTCCTCGCTTTCTCCATTCTCTGTCTATCCTTTCCTCGCTTTCTCCATTCTCTGTCTATCCTTTCCTCGCTTTCTCCATTCTCTGTCTATCCTTTCCTCGCTTTCTCCATTCTCTGTCTATCCTTTCCTCGCTTTCTCCATTCTCTGTCTATCCTTTCCTCGCTTTCTCCATTCTCTGTCTATCCTTTCCTTGCTTTCTCCATTCTCTGTCTATCCTTTCCTCGCTTTCTCCATTCTCTGTCTATCCTTTCCTCGCTTTCTCCATTCTCTGTCTATCCTTTCCTCGCTTTCTCCATTCTCTGTCTATCCTTTCCTCGCTTTCTCCATTCTCTGTCTATCCTTTCCTCGCTTTCTCCATTCTCTGTCTATCCTTTCCTCGCTTTCTCCATTCTCTGTCTATCCTTTCCTCGCTTTCTCCATTCTCTGTCTATCCTTTCCTCGCTTTCTCCATTCTCTGTCTATCCTTTCCTCGCTTTCTCCATTCTCTGTCTATCCTTTCCTCGCTTTCTCCATTCTCTGTCTATCCTTTCCTCGCTTTCTCCATTCTCTGTCTATCCTTTCCTCGCTTTCTCCATTCTCTGTCTATCCTTTCCTCGCTTTCTCCATTCTCTGTCTATCCTTTCCTCGCTTTCTCCATTCTCTGTCTATCCTTTCCTCGCTTTCTCCATTCTCTGTCTATCCTTTCCTCGCTTTCTCCATTCTCTGTCTATCCTTTCCTCGCTTTCTCCATTCTCTGTCTATCCTTTCCTCGCTTTCTCCATTCTCTGTCTATCCTTTCCTCGCTTTCTCCATTCTCTGTCTATCCTTTCCTCGCTTTCTCCATTCTCTGTCTATCCTTTCCTCGCTTTCTCCATTCTCTGTCTATCCTTTCCTCGCTTTCTCCATTCTCTGTCTATCCTTTCCTCGCTTTCTCCATTCTCTGTCTATCCTTTCCTCGCTTTCTCCATTCTCTGTCTATCCTTTCCTCGCTTTCTCCATTCTCTGTCTATCCTTTCCTCGCTTTCTCCATTCTCTGTCTATCCTTTCCTCGCTTTCTCCATTCTCTGTCTATCCTTTCCTCGCTTTCTCCATTCTCTGTCTATCCTTTCCTCGCTTTCTCCATTCTCTGTCTATCCTTTCCTCGCTTTCTCCATTCTCTGTCTATCCTTTCCTCGCTTTCTCCATTCTCTGTCTATCCTTTCCTCGCTTTCTCCATTCTCTGTCTATCCTTTCCTTGCTTTCTCCATTCTCTGTCTATCCTTTCCTCGCTTTCTCCATTCTCTGTCTATCCTTTCCTCGCTTTCTCCATTCTCTGTCTATCCTTTCCTCGCTTTCTCCATTCTCTGTCTATCCTTTCCTCGCTTCTGCCATTCCCTGTCTATCCTTTCCTCGCTTTCTCCATTCCCTGTCTATCCTTTCCTCGCTTTCTCCATTCTCTGTCTATCCTTTCCTCGCTTTCTCCATTCTCTGTCTATCCTTTCCTCGCTTTCTCCATTCTCTGTCTATCCTTTCCTCGCTTTCTCCATTCTCTGTCTATCCTTTCCTCGCTTTCTCCATTCTCTGTCTATCCTTTCCTCGCTTTCTCCATTCTCTGTCTATCCTTTCCTCGCTTTCTCCATTCTCTGTCTATCCTTTCCTCGCTTTCTCCATTCTCTGTCTATCCTTTCCTCGCTTTCTCCATTCTCTGTCTATCCTTTCCTCGCTTTCTCCATTCTCTGTCTATCCTTTCCTCGCTTTCTCCATTCTCTGTCTATCCTTTCCTCGCTTTCTCCATTCTCTGTCTATCCTTTCCTCGCTTTCTCCATTCTCTGTCTATCCTTTCCTTGCTTTCTCCATTCTCTGTCTATCCTTTCCTCGCTTTCTCCATTCTCTGTCTATCCTTTCCTCGCTTTCTCCATTCTCTGTCTATCCTTTCCTCGCTTTCTCCATTCTCTGTCTATCCTTTCCTCGCTTTCTCCATTCTCTGTCTATCCTTTCCTCGCTTTCTCCATTCTCTGTCTATCCTTTCCTCGCTTTCTCCATTCTCTGTCTATCCTTTCCTCGCTTTCTCCATTCTCTGTCTATCCTTTCCTCGCTTTCTCCATTCTCTGTCTATCCTTTCCTCGCTATCTCCATTCTCTGTCTATCCTTTCCTCGCTTTCTCCATTCTCTGTCTATCCTTTCCTCGCTTTCTCCATTCTCTGTCTATCCTTTCCTCGCTTTCTCCATTCTCTGTCTATCCTTTCCTCGCTTTCTCCATTCTCTGTCTATCCTTTCCTCGCTTTCTCCATTCTCTGTCTATCCTTTCCTCGCTTTCTCCATTCTCTGTCTATCCTTTCCTTGCTTTCTCCATTCTCTGTCTGTCTTTTCCTCGCTATCTCCATTCTCTGTCTATCCTTTCCTTGCTTTCTCCATTCTCTGTCTATCCTTTCCTTGCTTTCTCCATTCTCTGTCTATCCTTTCCTCGCTTTCTCCATTCTCTGTCTATCCTTTCCTTGCCGTCTCCATTCTCTGTCTATCCTTTCCTTGCTTTCTCCATTCTCTGTCTATCCTTTCCTCGCTTTCTCCATTCTCTGTCTATCCTTTCCTCGCTTTCGCCATTCTCTGTCTATCCTTTCCTCGCTTTCTCCATTCTCTGTCTATCCTTTCCTCGCTTTCTCCATTCTCTGTCTATCCTTTCCTGCTTTCTCCATTCTCTGTCTATCCTTTCCTCGCTTTCTCCATTCCCTGTCTACCCTTTCCTTGCTTTCTCCATTCTCTGTCTACCCTTTCCTCGCTTTCTCCATTCTCTGTCTATCCTTTCCTCGCTTTCTCCATTCTCTGTCTACCCTTTCCTTGCTTTCTCCATTCTCTGTCTATCCTTTCCTCGCTTTCTCCATTCTCTGTCTATCCTTTCCTCGCTATCTCCATTCTCTGTCTGTCCTTTCCTCGCTTTCTCCATTCTCTGTCTATCCTTTCCTTGCTTTCTCCATTCCCTGTCTACCCTTTCCTTGCTTTCTCCATTCTCTGTCTACCCTTTCCTTGCTTTCTCCATTCTCTGTCTATCCTTTCCTCGCTTTCGCCATTCTCTGTCTGTCTTTTCCTCGCTTTCTCCATTCTCTGTCTATCCTTTCCTTGCCGTCTCCGTTCTCTGTCTAATCTTTGCTTGCTTTCCCCATTCTCTATCTGTCCTTTCCTCGCTATCTCCGTTCTCTGTCTGTCTTTTCCTTGCTTTCTCCATTCTCTGTCTATCCTTTCCTCTCTATCTCCATTCTCTGTCTATCCTTTCCTCGCTTTCTCCATTCTCTGTCTGTCCTTTCCTCGCTTTCTCCATTCTCTGTCTATCCTTTCCTCGCTTTCTCCATTCTCTGTCTATCCTTTCCTTGCTTTCTCCATTCTC